>OY796885.1:43665730-43821302 GCA_963680785.1 Diplosoma virens | reverse complement strand
AAGCGTAACGTAATAACAAAGCAAGAACTATGCATTCACTGCAGCAACGAAAAAGGTGTTTTGATTTTGCAATGGACAAGTGCCATGAATCTTCACCTAAATTAGTCTCAAAATAGTCAAAGCCTCAACACCCAAGTTATGATTATTTTTTTATCTTTTACTATGGCAAGCGTTTTACTATTACCATTGGCTTTTTTTAAGTTTAAAAAGTTTAAATTAAATGCTTTTAAAAAATAGCTAAGTCGAAACTCAACCTATATTTTTTGGAAAAGAAGCTAATACAATTTTTTTAATTCAACACAAATAAAAAATAGTAATTTGAACATTACATTCTGATTAATATTGTTTCAAAATAACTTTTACAATACAAACTATTGTGTTCTGTGTTGCTGTTTTTTAACAAGTCTGTACTTGAAATAAATTGATATTAATAATTAGCCTAAAATTAGAAACTCTGCAGCTAAACATTGTTAAAATCATCATAGCACACTTGACCAAGTTTTATCATATTTTGATTAAAAGTGATTGAGTGAATCGGTTTCAAACAAAACACTGGTTTAAATTTTTTAAGATGGTTTAAGAGATTAAAATGTTCCCAGTAACGACTGCTAAAAGCTCGTCATCACAAACCGCAGAAATGCGCCCAACATCAAACAGCGGGTAGGATATACTGTATTTTTTGCTGATCGCTACAGCAACGAAAATTGAGTAATGAAGAACGACGGCAATTTTTTCCCTTTGGTGTATAAAAAATTGATAGATTGCAATTGAGTAGTTCGCGTCCTTGTAAGGTTTATTCCGTGAACTGTTAGAATTTTCTTAATTAGTTATTTTGGTTTGAAACTTTATATTGCAGTTGTACGATTGACTGCTGTGTCTTTTAAATTAGAGTGTTTTCAAGCTTGTTTTTGTTGTTTGTAAATGCGGCATGCGTTCAAAGTTGTTTGATTTCTTCAGTGATCGCTATGTATTTGTACTTTACTACTCAATTTTTTCGTTGCTGTAGCGAATACATAGTTCTTGCTTTGTTATTACGTTACGCTTCAGTAATTTTCTCTTGAATTTACGTCACTCTTATTACAACCACGCGCTGATTCATCATTGTTGTAGAAACAACTCGAATGTGCGCGATCGTGCTAGAGCTTTTTTCTCGCGCTATATATACCACGCGCGATTTTGTGCTTCAGTTCATATTGAGAAATAGCAGCAAAGCTAAAGACAAACTACGTTAGTTGTATCAAATCGAAAGGGAAGTTTTAGCGATTAAAACGTCAAAGAGTAGATAAAGTTTAAGAAATCGTTTGTTGCATCATAACGAATAAAAGTTTAACATAGAAGAATGTCTTCAGCTGTTGGAATCGATCTCGGAACCACTTATTCATGCGTTGGTGTGTTTCGACACGGAAAAGTGGAAATCATTGCCAACGATCAAGGCAACAGAACAACTCCGAGCTATGTGGCGTTTACCGACACCGAACGTCTGATCGGCGATGGAGCTAAAGATCAAGTGGCTAGAAACGCCGAAAACACCGTGTTCGATGCAAAGCGTCTCATCGGTCGACGATACGACGACAACATCGTACAAAGTGACGTCAAGCACTGGCCGTTCAAAGTTATCAACAGATCCGGTAAACCTGCAATCGAAGTCGAATACTTAGGTGAGCGAAAAACATTTGCTCCCGAAGAAATCAGCGCCATGGTGCTGAGCAAAATGAAAGAAACCGCCGAAGCTTACTTGGGAGTTCCAGTCAACGAAGCAGTCATTACTGTGCCTGCATATTTTAACGATTCGCAAAAACAAGCAACCAAAGACGCCGGTACCATCAGCGGACTCAAGGTTTTGCGTATCGTAAACGAACCCACAGCAGCTGCTCTTGCTTACGGCTTGGACAAAAACTTGAAGGGGGAAAAGAAAATCTTGATTTTCGATCTCGGCGGCGGCACATTTGACGTTTCGGTTTTGACGGTGGACGAAGGTTCAATATTCGAAGTGATGGCTACCGCCGGAGACACTCATCTCGGCGGGGAGGATTTCGACAATCGAATGATGAAGCATTTTGTGCAAGAGTTTAAACGAAAGTTCAAGAAAGACATTTCGAGCAATAATCGCGCGATTCGTCGCCTTCGAACCGCGTGTGAACGAGCCAAGCGAGTCCTGTCAACATCCACTGAAGCAGCGATAGAATTGGAGTCGCTTTACGAAGGAATCGATTTTTACAGCAAAATCACCCGGGCACGGTTTGAAGAATTGTGCTCGGATTTGTTTCGGTCATGCCTCGATCCAGTTGAAAAAGCGCTTCGCGACGCAAAAGTAGCTAAATCGGACATCGACGACGTGGTCTTGGTTGGCGGATCGACGAGAATTCCTCGGATTCAAAAACTTCTCAGCGATTTCTTCAACGGAAAATCGCTTAACAAATCGATTAATCCCGACGAAGCAGTCGCATACGGAGCTGCTGTACAAGCGGCTGTTCTGACAGGTAACGCCGACGTACAGGACGTGTTGTTGGTCGACGTGGCACCGTTGTCGTTGGGCATCGAAACAGCAGGAAACGTAATGACGAAATTGGTCGAAAGAAACACAAAGATTCCGCACAAAACCTCGCAGACTTTTACGACATACGCCGACAATCAACCGGCGGTCACTATTCAAGTATACGAAGGCGAACGAGCAATGACCAAAGACAACAACTTGCTCGGCACTTTCAACTCGACCGGAATTCCGCCAGCACCGAGAGGCGTTCCTAAGATCAACGTTTCGTTCGATATCGACGCCAACGGAATCTTACAGGTTTCGGCCAAAGACGAAAGCACTGGAAAATCAAACCAGATTACGATCAACAAAGGCCGATTGTCCAAGTCCGAGATTGAAACGATGTTGGCCGACGCCGAGAAGTACAAAGAAGCAGATCAACAGCGCATGGAACAAGTGAAAGCGAGGAACGAACTCGAAACTTATATGTACGGGTGCGAGAGCGCGGTCAAAGACGCTGCTTCGTCGAATAGAATTTCATCGGAAGACGTCGACTTGGTCTTAAAAGCGTGTTCGTCCACCGAGAAATGGCTCGATTTGAACTCGCTTGCTGAGAAGGACGAGATAGAACACCAGCTCAAGGAACTGCAGCAACAGTGCACTCCAGTGATGAGGAAGTTGCACTCGTCCGGTCAAGGTCAACAAGCACAAGATTCATCGCAACGAAGTGACGGCCCCACGATCGACGAAGTTGATTAAATATTATTGTTTATATCTTTATAAATATTTGCTGTATCGACGAGAAAAGCCTCGCTTTTTTTACAAACCTAATTTTGTTTATCAATTTTCCTGGAGCTATTTTATTATTGATTTGTTGTCATGTTTTGGTAATTGTGGTTTAAAAGCGTTTTTAAAAGGTTGTTTTGTGAGACTTTTTATTTGATCGCAATTTTGCTTGTTTTTTTTTGTTTTTATTTCAATGTTTTAATGCGTTAATTTTGTCTTTGTTCAATTATATAAAATAAAAGTTTAGAAATGTATGAAGTAGTCTTAAAACTGACTAAATGTTTGTAATTAGAGCAATCATTTTCAACTTTAAGAAATTTGCGACTGTTATTTTCAAAAAAGTTCAACTTTATATTTTACAGAGTGTTCAAAAAGTTTTGATATCACTTTTTAATCTAATAACTTCGACAGTTCTTTAAATAACTTTAAATTTGGCTAGTAGGAGTGGAATAAGTCAAAATTTGGTTTTTAATGTTGGATATATTTTGTCTTTTAGGTGTAAAAATTTTGATTAATAAATTATTCGTACTATTTTTAAAGCTTTGTGTTTAAATTCTTATTTATGTGTGCTTAAATCTTTGTGTTAAAATCTTTTTAAATTTATATCCTGACTCGCAGGAAAGCGACGGAAGCGTAATAATACATAGGACAAACAATTACCCGACCTGCTTCCGGAGATGCCTAGATATTGCTGCCCGATTGAAATTTGTTTTTTTTTAGTTTTATAGAGATATGACTGAAATTTTGAACTGTTTGCCGAGACTACCACGCCGGGGAATGTGCTACAAAGTGTCTTTTTCAAGGACACAACAGAATGGCGCAAGTAGGTTTTGAATCGAGGCCATGTCGATCACAATCTTGGCTCTCTAACCACTTGACACGCTGCCGAAAAATCGTCTTCACTACCAGAAGACTTAATGCGTTGAAACATGCGTGAAAAAACTTAAACAGGACTGTGCCATTTGCATTTAAAAGGGACTTTTTAAAATCCTGCGAACAGCAATGCAAGTTTGGAAGAAAAAAATTTCCAAAATGCATTAAGTTTGGTAGGAGATTGACTCGACACGGGCCATATTGTAGGTGGTGTGCATCTTTAACGTTTGTAAAATTTTTCATAGAATTTACCAACTGTTAAATTTTTTTATTCAAATTTTTAGTAATAAATATTATTTCAATTAAAATTAAGACAGTTTAGTTTTATTTGATTTGTGCCTGAGAACTATAAAATTTATACCTCAAATTTGCTTAAAGATCCAAAAAAAGGTCATCACTTTGATTTCTAAAACAGTTTCAGCCGTAAAAGCAAGTTGGATTTGAGCAAAAGTCTTTTTTTTCGTCTTAAAGTACTGTAAATTAAATATACGAATTACAGTTCTCAGGGAGGTGACATTTCAGTGAAATAATTTTGTGGAGAAGTCCACCAAAAAGTATAGTCTATTGAACAAAAAGGGTCTATGGTTTAAAAAAATGTTGAGAACCCTTGGTTTAAACCGATTCAGCATAAGGTGCAGATAAATTACCAGCTCAATTAACAATTAAAAGCAAATAAACAAACTTTTAGTTGCCTGTTTTTTGACTTATGAGTATTTTTAGGGGGCAATTCCTTTTAAAACAACCAGTGTAAGAAAAATTTTGTTATGACATCATTAATCTATGTTTGTTATAAACACTTTTCAAAGAGGTTTCATGTACCTAATTTAGTTTTGTGCAAGTTCATAATGTAATAATGCTTGATTGCACAATTCTGCCAGTGTTTTCTGTAATTTCATAAAACCCACATGTTTTTTTTTGGAATCACATTCTTTAGTGAAGCGCCTTCAAGGCGATTTGTTTAAGTTGTTTTCATTGCATATAAGCAAGGCCTTCTTTAACTTCCAGGCCTGGAATTAAAAATCAAAATGGCGGCACTACCAGACTGATAAATAGAAACTAAAAATTTTTCCAAATTTCATTTAAAATTGTTATATTATCTATTAAATTAATTCAACAAAGCCCTATAACATTTTTATTGAAAAATAATGTATTAAAATAATATGATAATTATAAACTAATACCGGTATGTCAAATATCAAATAAATGTTAACAGAATTTTAAAGTTAAAAACATTAAGCAAAATGCTCTATGTTGCAATATTTAAAAAGTATATTATTCTAAAACATTACTATCTTAAAATAATTTAAATCTCACTCAAAAAAATTAATATTTACAACATAATCTACAATACAATTTACTGCAGCATTTGCCAAAGCCAAAAAACATGGTTTGAATTACTTTTAAAATTTTGAAGCTTTTGCCACAAAAGCAGCAGCGTAAGTTGTTTTGTCATTCTTACTTTTTGAATAGTTATTAAGTAAAGTGTTGGAAAATATATTGACACAAATTTTTAAAATATCAGATTGTTCTTTGCCACATGTAGGATTAGGGCACATACTATTTATTTGTAGACAATCAGAGAATTTCCAGAAATTACTATTTAAATCTAATAATACAGCCTTTTGAGTTTTCAAGTTTAAAAATTTCTTTTCTAAGTTGCTTGAAATACAAGTGTTGAAAATGCTGTACGAAGCTTGGAAGGTATGAAGTAAAATTGAAGATGGATAAGTTAGGCCCCTCTATTTCAAATTGTTAAAATATTCATTTAGTGAAGAATCAATTTTGGCATTAATTATATTTTTTCCTGGTGACAAAATTTTTTTACAGTTATTGCAATTCAGCTTGCTCATAGCCTTTGAAGCAACAAAGCCAGCCACATACACAAGAACGGGCAAATTTTTCATTGCAAAATTTACGGTGATGTATGGAAATTCTTCCACAAAATGTTGATCTAAATTGCCAAGTTTTTTTACGGTCACCAACACTTGAAAGATCAAAAAGAAAGTCTTTTATAGTTATCTCTCCATCTGCTGCATAAAGTTTCAACATGCTGTTAATTTTTATTTTCTTTTCACTTTCAAGTATCTCTTGAATAGAAACAAGTCTGTTTCCACCACTCATTTGTCTGTAGTGACCAAATTTATTTTATAAGTCGTCGGTTTGAAATTTTTCTGTAAGAACAAAGTCGACATTCATTGTCACCAATAAGTGTTTTAAGAGTTCAACCTGGCTTTTCACTGTATGTCTGAAAGCAAAGTATGTGTCAGATGTTAAAAAACCTTCTTTAGTTTGTTTTTCACACAATACTTAGCAATCTTTTTTTCAGGCAGAATATCATTTCTAGTAATGTCCTCTTCTTCAAAATGTTTTACACAAACAAATGTGTGTTTAGAAATAAGATTCTCACAAGGAATTTTTTGTATTCACTTTTCTTTAATTCTTCTTTGGAAGGAAAAGTAAAACAAGTAACAAGGCCAGCTTCTTTTTTGCTGTCATAGTTAAAAGTACAATTTAGTACATAGCACTTATTAACCATTCCAAACTACTATATATCACACAATTCCTATTAATCACTATGTCAATGTCTTATTATTCACAATCACTGTGTTCATGTAAATTTTAAAAAATGTATTAATTTGATTGCAAACATGGAATAAAAAAAGAAAACAAGAGAAAATGGATCTCTCAAGAAGCGGTCTTAACCACAAGGGTATTGGGGTTAGTTTCAAGAATGAAAATAACTTATGGTGACTTTTTGAAAAGACCCAAAAAAACAAAATGAATTGTTTTACTGTGTCTTAAATTTTATAATAAGAAACTATACAGCAAGATTGGAGTAATTTTAATTTATAATTAAATTGAATATTATTAAGTATATCTTTTTCACTTATTGCAATTAAATTTTTTGTGTGTGTTCAAAACTTTTGACCTAAGTAAAAAATTAAATTTATGGGATATTTATTTTAATTAAGTGCATGTCAAACATAATGGACAAATAAATTTCTGTTCTGTTCTGAGTAATATATAATTTTAATTTGTAATTAGAATCTGTAGCTAATTAAAAGTTTAAAAATAATTGTAATATACTCATAATTTAAATAAGTTTTTGGTTGTACAGATTTTAAAAATAATAACATTAGTTATTTTTAAATTCTAATTAGCATTTTTAAACAAAAAGTAATAGGAATTATTGATAAAAGTTTTGAAGTAGTTGTATTTATAATTACAGTTAAAAAGCAATTATGTAATTGATTTAATTCTATTATATATTAGTGTATGCAAAATAAACTAACTATAACAATGGCAGTGACAATGTACTGGTTTAAAAATAAAAATTTTCCTAAATTTAAAATTAATATCAAGTGATTATAATTTTAAACAAAACATTTTTCAATTTAAAAAATTTCTGTTTAACAGTTTATTTGTTGATTTCAAATAAAAAATATGAATCCATTAGCCTATGCAAACAAATGATTTATATTTTAAAGTTAGCTGAAATCTATTTTTTAATCACCATTACTATACCATCATTTTTTGAACACTAAAATAATCTTTACACTATTGTAAAAAATGCTAAATACAGGTAAGTTAAAAAAAATTTGTTATGTGATAAACGACTAAAATATTCTAAATAATTTCTAAATTAATAAAAAGCGAAGATATTGAGAACAAAGCCAATATTTTGCAGTAATTAGATTTTAAGAAAATTATAAAATATTTTTCACCGATTAAAAAGAACTTAATTAAAAGTACATTTTCTTCTAACACGCTGTTAGTATAAACATTAAATACCTTAATTTGAAAAAATATAATAATTAAATAATAATCTTAAAACAAGCAAGCTCTTTTATGAAAAATTTAATTTTGCTATCTCAAAATTTTTTTGCAGCTTTTTCAAACTCAGTCAGCCTGGTATGATGACGTCATCGACGCCATCGTGTGTCGATTCCAGGCCTGGAAGTTATAGAAGGCCTTGATATAAGCATAGTCGCTATATATATAGTCTGGAAGCTCAATAGGAAATCTTGTCGATGTTGTCGTTGACAGCGCCACCTAGTAACAGTGTAACACAAAATACGTCAGTCAAGTTACATGTTAAAATGAAATGGGCAATTATTAAATTATGCTCGTGAATTGAAAAGAATATTGATAAATGCATATGTATATTTTTGCAGTTTTATGTTTAAATGCATTTTTTTCTTGTTAGTAAGCTAAGTTTTCATGTTTTTGTTACAAAAAAGGAGATAAGGCGGCTTAATTTTTAACATTGTGCAGGAGTATATTTTCCAATATTAAGCTTAGAAATTTGTCAGAATATATGCTAAATATTAAAATAAAAATTTCAATCGTTTTTGAATAAATTTTTGCATTTGAAATAATATTGACATGAGTTTTTAGAATAATTTGTGTTAAAAAAAAATTAGTCCTGAAATTTCATTTAGTTACAAATTATTTATTTCCCTGCTTAATATGTCAGGTTTGCTTAATTTAATTGCTTTTACTTTAGGCTATTGGTTGAAACTGATTGCGATATATAATCTAAATTGTTTAAAATCATGGTTGAAAACAATGATTTAATGGATTTACACCAATTACTTTCCATGGATGTAAGTGAAGTTTTTATTCTAATTGATGAACTTCCATCAAACAGTAATGTAAGTACATCCAATACAGTTACATTATTTCATAAGACAATTCTGTATGTAATTCAAATCAAAAATGAAATCAAGAACCAATTTTTTATGCTGATATATCTAAATATACCTTGCAGTTCTAAAACAATTAGGCCTATAAAATAGTTTAGTGATTTTGTATATATATATAGATATATTACAGGAGTGAATTGATCTTCCTTGCAGAGTGCTCAATTACTTTTAATTAACCACCTGATGATTCTATAGGATGAAACAGACTTCTGTGGTGTTATAACAGTAATTGAATAAATTTTATATTACATATATATATATATATATATAAACCAGTAATGTTTCACTTTGCCGGTACAGTGCTCAATAACACATGGTTAGAGCAAGTATATTAAATTTATTTAACACTACACTATATAAGTTAAAAGCACAACAGTCTGTTTCATCTTTAGAATCGTCAGGTGTTTACTTATTCAAATAGAATTAAAAGTAACCACCTGATGATTCTAAGGATGAAACAGACTGTTGTGGTTTTTAAACAGTGATTAAATAAATTTCGTATTAAATTGCTCTGATTTTTTCATTGAGCACTCTGCAAGGAAGATCGATTTACTCTTGCAATATATATAGGCCTGTATGTATATATACATATAATTAAATTTCAGACCACAAAATTTATTTTAGCATTAATTATATTTTAGCATAATTAGAGTTTAAATAAATTCTCTAAGTGGCTCTTGTAATTTAATTTATTTACTGCTCAGAGTTTTCATTGAGCTCTTTATTGCCAGTCTTTCCACTTCTACTATATATATATTTATATCATCTACTTTATTTATATGTAAAGTTTATTTGGTAGTCATTATGGAAAGTACTTTGCTATGATTATAATGCAAAATAGAGGACATTACCTGCAATCAATAATAATCATGAATGTTGCAAAACTGTTAATTTGCTACTTCCTTTTTTTCTTTATTGGTTGTTACTGTATTTTCAGGAATCAGAGTGTGATCATCAGCCTTTGCCAGATTTTGATATTGCTGAAATTGTGCAAACAGTTATTAATGAAGTGAAGATTTCTAATTCAAATGCCAACTTTAAATTTTTCATGGACCATGTTGTTCCTGATATTGAGTTGTTTATATATAAAACAGGACAAACTAGATTGAAAATGTATGCTACTACTTTGCAAAAGTTTTACACTTCAGGGACGAATCTACAAGAAGCTGACATAAAGCGCATTTTAAAAGCTGTAGTTACCAAAATCCTTTCAAAAATAGATGTTTTGGATGGAAAATTTTCGCAAGAAGTTTTTCTTACTGACACAGACAAGTCAATTGTGTTTTATCTTGCTGGGGCTGTTTTGAAGTGGGGAATAACGAAATTTAAAGGTGAAGAAAGAAGCTACTGTCAAAGTCATACTTCCTCAGAATCCTCAGACTTTCCTGAAGTTTATCATTTTCGCTTTCTTACAACCAACAGGGGTTTGATAGTTCCAAATTTAATTTTTTACGATTTGATTTTAGACTGTGAAAAAGAACTGCGAAAACAGCGGTGTCTTCGTAGTGTTGATGTTAGTACTATTGTTAACGCTCTTAAGCAAAAACATTCATTTTTTGCTGGCTTACATCCGGAAAACGCAGCTACTGCTAGCAGTTTGCTGCAGCGCTATATTCGACTGCGATGCCACATTTCCTGTAAGCACAAACTGCAATTTTACCAAATCACAAAAAAATTAAGTTTGGCACAAAAAAACGGAAGTATTCGCCGAGCTTTAAAGCGTAGTTTTCCAAAAAAGTAAAGCGTTATACTCGTTGATTTGTAATTGTTTTTTTTTTCCTATCTTTCAAAAGAGAAAAAAGTTTACTCTAAAAAATTAAATATACCTGTAAAAATAATTGCAACTCAAAAGGTAAACTTTTTAAATTGTCAATTTGCTTCAACAGCCTACTTATACACTATGCTCGCAAAAAGTTAGTCTACTTCTTCAATACTCGTTTGTGTTGTTTTCGTCCATTCATGTTTTGCTACTAAATGAGTAAAAAAAGTTTTTATTCTGAAGTGAGTTTCTTAACTTCAAGCTTCCATTGGCTTTATTAAAAAAACTGCTGTATTTGAAATTTTGCTTCCCCCTGAAAACAGGTCAGCGGACGTCTATGCCAGCAGGCATTTATAGCTGACTAAATGCGCTTGATAATAAGTACTGTAGCTAAATATTAAGTTAAATCTAGCAAAATCATATATGCACGCAATTTCTCTGCTATTGTAAACTATTTGCGGTAGTACTCGTTTGCTTTATTTGTTGTGTCGGGTACCGTAGAGTGCCTATTTACCCGCTTTATCTGCATTAGTTTTTTTATATCGCATAGATTTGTTAAACATCTCGTTTTTGCAGCAATACGAATAAATCCTGATATTTATTTAAACATTTGAGCTATGATACTAAATTCAAGTACAATACAGTTTATTTTTTAATGCACAACTTGCGCAGAAACAGGGCATGCTGAACCTTATTGTAATTAACAAAGTTGTTTAAGCAAAATATAGAAAAATGAGTTTGCAGACAAAAGCGAAAGGTTGTAGCTATTATCCCCCTTAGCATCCAAGAACCAATAAACAACAATTATTCGACATGAACATTAGAGCCAGCAATGTGCGTATGTTTCAATATGTCCAAGTATCTTGAATTGCTCGCAAAGTCTCGAACGGTGGGAGCATCGTGACGTCTTCCTCTTTGGCGCTGATGCCCAAAGTATGATTCTAATGGATCTTGATTAATTCTTCGAGCGAGAACATATTTTGCGCCGGCGTTTAATGAAGATTTGATAATAGCGCTCATAGAGAAGCACGCCACAAGTAGCCCTTCTTCAGTTTTCTGAGTTAGGAACATTTTTTTTCGGTCTACGTTGCCCACAAGAGGTCGATTGTCGACAACTTCTTTCCACTTCCTAAGATACGTGGGAAAATCGTTCTCCAGCCATTGCAAACGTGGATCATTAATGTCAGAATAAGGCTTTCGCATTTCCTTGAAATTTCTGTTTTGAAAACCTAAAAATAAAAAAAAATACAAAACATAGTGCACGCAATAGAATAAGGCAAACAAGCTAAAACTTTTAAACAACCTCAGTTGTTGGAGAGTAAGGCTTCTATTTATTATAAACCCAAACCCAATTGCAAAAGTTTTGCTACGACGTTACATTCAACGTAACAAATCAAACGAAAAACATTAACATAAAATCTAAAAAGTACCAACCTCCGTTCATGCAATCGAACCATTTATCGATAGAAAGGATAAAAGTCGATAAGGCAGGATAACCTTTTTGTTGTAATGCCAAACCTGAAAACAAGTATAATTTAGACAAACTAGAAATATTAAGCACAAATAATGCCGGCTTCAATCATACCTACTGTTTCCGACATTGTTTGCGCAGCAATTGCGACATTCATTTTTTCCCAAGAATTTGGAGTGGCATGCTTCTCTGTGAGCTTATGGTACAACCGTAACTCGCCACGAGAAAGATCCTCCTAAAAATCAATCGAACATTTGATATAAATAAATATTCTTGAAGTGGCTGATAGCTTCTACGAAATACCCGAATAAGATCTTTAAGCGGTTGCATCCAAATATCTCCGTCATTCCACAAGCTTTTGTTAGGATTAATCAAATTGTTGCGACATGACTTTAATGTGTGTGGAGGGTCTGGTAAGAAATAAATGTATCTAGAAAACAAAAAAATCTAAGTACTATGCGTTACGAAGCAACAACAAGCTACGTTGCCTGTCGGGATTCAGCGGATTTTTCATGCGAAAAGGTACATCATCATCTTCATTGCAAAATAGCTTCATTACCGTTCGATTTGCAGAAAGACCATCAACTGTAAAAATGTTATATAAAATGATTTAGCTGATAAATAGTATAAAACCAACAATTACGAATACGTTTAATAGAACAACAACAATTAAACATTTTGCCTAAAATGCAAACGCTACAAAAAAAAAAAAGAAATGGACACTTATGGAATGTAAATTTGCTATACATAATGTAGAAATAAAAAATACTAATAATAAATTCAAGAAACTACAATTAACAACTACATTTATTTAAAACTTACACAGAAGACCCGTGATAATGCATGAAGTCTGAAACGGAATTTCTATGAGTACATCAACAAGCAGATGAAAAAGCTCACTGCAGTTTATGTTTTTGGTGGGGTAAAAAGCAACGACGCCATCTATGTTGCTGTTTGTAATTCCTATTAAATAAACGTGTTTAGTCAGCATTTCAACAAAAGAAACTTGCACCAAACCATGATCACCTCTTAAAAAAAAAGCTATCATATTTGAAGTAATTGCGTCGGATGATTTCGATAAGCTTGTAACAGCTTCATCGTCGAAGTCAACGTAGCCGACAATTTTACCGGAAGCAGAGCAAAACGCTAGCTCTTCTGAAAATCAATCACATTGCACGTAAGATTATGCAAGTTCTTTTAGCGATGTCATATAGTCGTGCTAGTTGCTGCTGTTGTGTATGTAGCCCCAAAGTAATAATGACTAAACAGTAAAACTATTCAAGTAAAAGAAAAAATTGTTGAAAACAAACACAAAATGCAACGGTTACCTTTAATTGCCATTTCGTCAAATGCAAGAACAGCAAGTCGATCACTTTCGAGCGTGCAATGATGAATTGCATTTTTGATTCTTTGAACAACTTCTGTTTGAATGCCTATTTTATCGCCTTCATTGTTGTTTCGCGCTTGTCGCAAAGTTCTTTCAGAAGGAAGAACCAAAATTTCTTGTACCGATTTGTAAGCAGCTGCAGATTTTGCATGGAGTTTTAAACAAAATCTATTTAAAAAATAATATCATTCTTTGTAGCGGGCAATTAATATAGGTGAATTGAAGAATTTGGTTTTTTGGCTTTGGCATACAAATACACTTTAAGCCAGGGCAGGACTAATCTTGCTACATACCTTCTGACTTGGAGGCTAAAGCCATGCAGAAACGTTTTTTTAACTTCATAACCGAGAAGCCAAATGTGAGCTAAAAGCTTATAACAAAGGCTAGTCAAAAAATACGCCCGAACTTCCTACTTCAATTTGCAAGGTCAGCACCAGACTTATTGAAATGGGTTTGGGGTTTACCCAGAGCAACTGGGATTAAACTTAATGGCTTGCGATCTGGCGTTGGTCGCTTCTGTTGGTTCATGCACTAATGAAGTCTCCCTCCTTCCCCGAATTGTCATTGTGGCGCTTATGAACAAACCAAAGACCATAAACAAAGTGTCCTACACATCGGGTACCCTGAGTAATAATGCATTAGCCGGGAGAAGGTACTCTGCCATATAACGAAGGACAATATGTGAACAAATACCTTAACAGCAAAAGTAAGAAAACAAGAAAATCTGAAAAAAAAATTCATTTTAAACAGCAAGCTTACCGGATTATTGAAGGTGGATAGCGATAACTACTTTTATTGTCCAATGATTGCAACTCTTTTTGTTTAGACCACCATTCTCGGAGAAAGTCATTCTTTGAAGCAACAGGGTCATCTTTTAAGTTTTCTACTATACAGCATATATTTTCATCCACATCAATACCTTTCTTCAAAAACTCTTCTTCTAATTTGCCAATTCTGTAAATAAAAAAGGTGAAAAAGACCGTAAATATATTTTTATCACGTCTTTTGCAACAGCACTGTGATTAAATGACTAACAAATAAAATGGTTGAGTTGAAGGCTGATTGTTGCCAAAAAAAGCAACAAATGTCCACAAACAGTAGGATCTTCTTTACACTCGAAATGCTACTTTTCAGCCTTCTATTGCAGAGGAACAATTTCAGCAATGGGCTAACAAATATGTTAGCCAGGTCTTCACTGTATAATGCATTATTAGACAACTTAATCAAAAATTATGTTCTGAGTTTATTTGCACCTTTTCAGCCCAAAATTTCTTTTTCTTTGTCTAAACTGTGGTTCTAGGATGTATATGTAAGAGAATATTTACCACAGGTATATAAGGATATGAGGAGAGACAATTTAAAAAGTGATATCTTACAGAATGTATTAAAAACTTCAGGTGGTAGTGCAGCTGGTCATAATTTATTATACACAAGTTAACGTATGATAATAAAAAAAAACCTTTCTTTCTGAGCAGTGATGGTTGCTTTTACTCGTTGAACGCAAGCAGTGGTAATTGGACTGTGACTTGGGAGTACTTTATGCTGAATTTGCTGCATCCTCTTATAATTGCGCTTTGCATTATCTACTTGACGCACATGAAGCATCATGCACTGTTGACATACAGAATTACTTTTATCACAGACAATTTGACAATCTTTGCTGAAAAACCTGTTTAAAGTAGAAAATATTACTGATAGTTATAAGCTGTAAAATGGTTTAGAGCAAATCAAAAAAACTAAATTTGCTGTGCTCCTGAAGTGCTACTAACAAAACTTTTACGTTAGTTTATGCAATACTAACCACACCAGTTTGTTTACTTTCTAAATGCGTTTTCAGTTAAGTAAATTTTTATCCAGCAACACAAGAAAAACATGATATTTCACTGGCACATCTAAAGGTGGATCAATATTGCAATTTAGTGTCAGCTGAAAGCAAGCAAACATTTTGCCTACTTTGCTTCATTCAACTATGCATGTACATACAAACTAATTAACTTTGCTTATGATGCTCGGCTTCTGCTTGTTTTTTAAGCTTGAATATTTTTGGGTGAGAAAAAACTGCTAGGTTTGAAATTACAAAACAAGTTCAATACATCATAAAAAATTTAAAATGTTTAGTAGGCTATTAAACACAGAAATTACAGTTGCTAGATGAAATAATTTAAAGTTTGGAGTACAAATATAAATGCAGACAAACTTTGAACTTCTATCATTGCAGGGGTAAGAAATGCAGCCATTCAAACATATCCATTGAGATTGATTAGGAACACTTGTATAGCCTTTGCAGATCAACTGTTGCTTTAAAAACTCCAACATCTCACATAAACTAAAATTTTCAAATGACAGTTGTTTGGTAATTTCTGCTGCACATCTACCATGAAATGAAGTAGAAAAATCCAAGCCAGAACTATCAACTGAATTGTCTTTAATTAGCAAACTTACATCTGCTATATGGTGATGATCTATGTTACTGTAATATGTAAAATGAACAAAGTCATTTGCAACAAAAATTCGCCACTTAGACAATTTCATTTGGGAAAATTGCTGAGAAATATCATTGAGTGAGTTGGTTGTTGAGCAAAAGATTTTGAGTAATTAGCTAAAGATGGCTGGGAATGTCTAATGATACTCCTTCGTTCTTGAGGAATTTTGCTAGGATGTGATTTTACGGGCAAATTTTGTGATGGCAAAACTCCCAACTTTAAGCACTTTTTAGTGGCTGTTTGTAGAATATCTTTTTCTTTAAAGTGTTTATTGCAAATAAAAACTTTTCCATCAAATAATCTTTGTTTGAAAACTTTGTCATTTCTATAGGATAAAATGACCTAAATGAGATAATAATGTTACATAAACTTTGTACTTGCAAATCTGACACATATAACTGATAATATACAGTTTTAAAAATAATCATAAAAGATAAATAATATTATGTAAATGAAAGAAATATAGCCTTAAAACACAACATCATTCAATATCACTACTGGATGGTTTATCACATGAAAACTAAAGACTAAAGCTCTTACTTTAAAATTTTTCTAATAAAAGTTTTAAGTTAAAAATGTGAGTTATGTTACATCAGTCATATGGGGTTTGATTAAGAAATAAAATATTAGGTTTAAAAAATTAGAAAAACTGCTGTTTGTAAACAAATACAACCAAGAAAACAAGATACATTTTAATAAAAAAAATGCATAGTCATGCAGTTTGTTTTTGTTGTGTAGGACTAATTATGCTATTTAAACAAATTAAAGTAAACATTTTGCAAAAAGTTAAAAGTTTGGCAATTGTAATTATAAACTGTAGAAATATAGTTGGCCAGCACTTCAAACATGCAAAAATAACTAGCAAAACTAGTTTTATTTACCTGATGAAAATCTTGAGCCCATTGGTCAGTAACTACCCCAGTACGTTTCTGTGCACCAGTTGGAACTTTAAATAAAGAATATCCTTTGGTTGTTGAACTGTTACATTGCGGCAAACAACAATACTTGCCTCCTCTTCCTGAAAGTTTTGACATAACAGCTTCAATTATTAATTAATATATTATAATACCAAATATCAAGGATAAACTGCAAACAAAATCCAAAACCATAAAATATTTTCAGTACTACAACTACTCCAAAATAAATTAAAGTAATAAAAATAATATATAGTATTTCCAAGTTGTCAATTGCACACATAAGATATAACAAAGAATGGCTTTAAGTATAAAAATATATAGTTTTCACTTTTCTATGAACTTTGTGTCTGACTCAAATAAATAAATAAAAATAAAATAGCAGTTAATGAGTAGTGACAATGGCATCTACTGCACCTATCAAAGTATCCTAAGTCATATTTAATTAGTAAACAGCAATATTTTATAGTTATAACACCTATGAAATATTCTCCATTTTTAAAAGACTAGCAGTTTAAAAAAAGTACAGTAAACATCTTGACTCTGATTAAAAATAATAACTTCTGTGCGTTACCGTGCATGTTCTTCTTCTGTTAATCACCAAACAACATAAAATATTACTTTAATTTTTTTTATCTGCAATATTTTTGACTTTAGAATACTAGTATTGTAAGCAGTACCATAGTTGTCTATGGTTATTTTAATTATGTTTTAATGCTAATTTGAAATCGTGTTACACCGTTACTAGATGGCGCTGTCAACGACAACATTAATTCAGGAGCTTCCAGACTATATATATAGCGACTATGATATAAGTTATTGTTTAAAACAAAGTCTCCAACCCTGCAGTGCGCCACGCAGAGATGGTACGAAAAGGTGTTAAAATATATATTTGAGGGCTGTTTTTGTGAAGAAACGATTTGATGAAATTGGGCGCCGAATGAAAATGAAGACTAGACACATTGAGCCGCAATAATGGCGTTTTAAGTTTTTTGAGGCACGATGTTAAAAAAAGTTGAAAACTATTGGTTTAGAAAACGACGCAGTAATGGAAGGTCTATTAAAAAAAAATGTCCAACACATTATAGTAGGCCTATTTTGATCGTGCATGGTAGACAGTGACGCAAAGGGAGGCAAGTGTGGCAGTGCCTCACCTGTGAAAATTAAATAAAGTAGAAATAAAATATTAAACTCATAAACTTTGCAAAATTGATGCAACTTGCTATTGGTTGAAAAAAATTTAGTTAAAATTATACCGTACTTGTAGTCGTTTAATTAGTTTTGCCCTTTAACCCCATTTTTTGACCGTTTAATCATTTTATTTTTAGCGCTTTAATTATTTCGTCAAGCGTTCTTGTCAACAAAATCGTTAATACACGCTAGTGAGGAAGCTTCAAGATTGCCTTTCTTCAGATAAAAAAAGAAACGAAAGTGAAACAATATAGCGCTTTTTTGTTTTTTGGTGAAAATATCTGTTCAAATGAGAGAGATATGAGGCATGCCGCAATTGTGACATTGTAAAGAAAAAGTTTTTCTTACTTCAAGCATTTGGTAAAACAATTAGTCAATTTGTTTTCAGTAAGGTTTCGGTTTAATTCTGGTATATTTATAATTCAGTGTTAGAACCTCAATTTTTGGTAGCATTTTTATATTTAAAACATACATTTCTAACTAATATTAATTCATAAACTATATTTCGTACCTTTACTTGTAAAGACTAATTGCAAATTTTTTTTCTTCCACCGTCGTCGTTTGGAAGGGTACCACTCCAGGTCAGACTCAAACAGGACTGGGGCCGAGGGTTTATCCTTTTACTACCCCAGGCTGCTGTACTTCCCGGATCAGATGGTGGCAGTGATGTCGTTAAGCCAACATCGAGTTTCGTCATCCAAAACCATCAGACCTCGTGCTCCATGTGGTGCCCGATGAATGGAGCACGTTATTAGAACGTGGTCTGCGGTTTGTTCGGCGGCGCCACACTCGCAATTCGATAAAGAAGCGAGACTCCATTTGTGCATGGATGAATATAGTAGTCGCCCAACACCTGTTCTCAAGCGGTTGAGCTTAACCCAAGCTGCTCGGGACAAGCCCATCCCAACAGACCTGGCACCGGTCCTGAGCACAAAAACACGGAGCCTGGAAGAATTTTCACAGTACTCCATATTCCATTTATAATTTGTCCACTCAGGAGCCAAGTCCGGCAAGGTTGTTCAGCTGGCAATGAGCGTCTAGATCTTAGTCTCTCTTGGCGAGCATCTGAGGACCCACTTAAAAGACCATACAAGATATGATCAGCGTCCAGAGATACACGGTGGGTCAAGGAGAGTGCGCTCCTAGTCGGCAAAGCTCAGTTGGCTGGATTCCTGAAAGTATGGGAAGGTGGTCCGTTGAAGTGGGACGCCGGAATCCAGTGACTATGCGCAAGGCGTTGTTCAAGACACTGTCTATGAGGCGAGTGTGAGCGCTGCGACACCAGACTGCTGAATAGACTGTTGAATAGACAGTTGTTGAATAGACCACAGATAGGACAGCTATGCGTAGTGTTTTGGCACCAGTACCCCATGTCGAGGCTACAAGTTGCCTCAGCAGTGTGACGCGCGAGAATAATTTTTTGCGAAATGCTACTAGATGATGACGAAACGTGAGCGATATGTCCAGTTTTACCCCAAGATAAGTAGGATTTGGACAGAACGATGAAATCTATCATTGTTGTAGACTTTTTTGCTTACGCTTGACCTTTCGGTTATTTAATAAAAGGCTGCCATCATCGTCTTCATGTGACTAAGCTTCAACCTCCAAGTCTGGAGATACGCTGAAAGTGTAGACATGTCTTGGCTTAAAGTTCCCTCCAAATCCTTCTAGTTTCCAGAAGAGTGCAGCAATGCTAAATCATCAGCATAAGCAAACTTTCTGGAAATCATGGAAGGCAGATCGTACGTATAGATGTTAAATAGGAGGGGAGTTAAGATCCGTTCCTGAGAAACGTCGTTTTTTGACGGTGTAGCCTGCTTTGCTTGCTGTCACCGGTAATAAGGGTGAAACTTCGGTTTCGGACAAGCTCCATGATCATTTTGACCATGTGCTTATCCGGCAGAAGCCTCAGCAGCTTGCAAATAAGGCCACGGTGCTAGACAATGTCACAAACTGCTGTCAGATCGACAAACACGGCACCGGCCTTCTTAGCCTCGAAAGAACCCTCGATGTTCTGGATCAGTACAACAACTTGATCTACCGTTGGCTTCCCGCGTCAAAACCCAGCCCGCTCTTTAGGGAGCAGTGGATTGATTAATGGCTCAAGGCGGGATTAGATAAGCTTTTCGAGGATCTTGTACGGGACAAAGAGCAGAGATATCGGTCGATAACACTTTGGGTCCCCATGGGCTTTATTGGCTTTGAGATCGCGACTACAAGCGCTCTTCTCTATACCATTTACAAGTCTATTTGGCAAAAATGACAATTAATTTGGCACAAATGAAATTCAATTTGGCACAAATGAAAATCAATGTGGCACAAATGAAAATCAATTTGGCAGAAATGAAATTCAAATTGACATTAATGAAACTATATCCTGTTTCTTACTTGCTATTATTATATTTTGGCATAATTTTAAAAAATTTTCTTTTTTAAAGTTTATAATGTGCATGTATATAGTTTTATTATATATTATAGCGACCCCATCGGAAACCCTATATTTAGACCCAATATTATGGAGACTTAAAATATATTATAGAGACCTAATTATGGAGACCTAATATCTATATATAGATTATTGCGACTATATATATATTATATTATGGAGACCTAAAATTATGGAGACTATATACATATATTATAGAAACCTAATTATGGAGACTATATATACATTATGGAGACCTAATTTGGAGACCCAATATTATGAAGACCTAGTAGAGACCCTATATTATCTATATATGTATATATACATACTGTAATATTGTTATAAATATGACTTTTTTGCATAAAAGCATATAAATATATACAAATCAATAATATTAGGTCTCCGAAATATATATATAGTCTCCAAAATTAAGTTTGTATAATATATGTATATATTCTCCATAATTTTAGGTCTCCATAATATATATTAGGTCCCCATAATATATTTTAAGTCTCCATAATATTGGGTCTAAATATAGGGTCTCCGATGGGGTCGCTATATATGTACATATTTACTTTATTTGTTACTATATAATAAAACTATATACATGCATATTATAAAATTTAAAAAAGAAAATTTTTTAAAATTATGCCAAAATATAATAATAGCAGGTAAGAAACAGGATATAGTTTCATTAATGTCAATTTGAATATCATTTCTGTTAAATTGATTTTCATTTGAGCCAAATTGAATTTCATTTGTGCCACATTGATTTTCATTTGTGCCAAATTGATTTTCATTTGTGCCAAATTGAATTTCATTTGTGCCAAATTGAATTTCATTTCTGCCAAATTGATTTTCATTTTTGCCAAACAGACTTGTAAATGGTATAGATCTTGGGAATTTTGAGTCGGCGCAAGCAGGAAGAAAGGAAGTCAGGTAACCAGGACTTCAAAGCAGCTCCAGCATCGATTATTTCATTTCTTCCATTGTGAAGACAGTTGAAACTAATGAAACAATTCCAATTGTGAACGACCATAACCCTTCCAACTTTTAGGCCCGTATTCACCAACCTCGCTCAAACTCGGCTCAAATTGAATCGCGACTCAAACTCGGATCAAATAATTTTTCGTATTCACCAAGTCCGATCAACCGAAACGTCGGCTTAAACTCGGCTCAAATGACGCGTTTTGAGCCGAGATTTTGAACCAACTCAAGAGGTGGTTCAAACCTCGCTCAACTTTTGCTTGAAGCATAAAAAGTGATTTTGGTAGATTGTTTTTGATCAGAGACGTTTTTGATTTTAAAAAACCCGGAAAAAAGTAGGCTGTATGGAAAGGTTTTTTTAATTCAATTTAAACTTGTTTGATAAAAGGTAGTCTAATTTGTAATGAAAATAATGATAATTATAATTTTTTTTAATTTATGCTTATTATTATCAGCTGAAAAATTTTTGTTTAAACCTTGATGCATAAAACTTGTAATATGGATATAGTTGAGCTGCTTGACCGGTTAGAAGAACTAAGGGTAACCAGAGCCTTACGTGATAGAATTAATCCATTCGAAGAATTTACCGATGAAGAATTTAAAAATCGGTATACTAGATTATATAAAGAAACAGCTCTTTCATTAGTCAATTTAATTGCGGATGAGCTACAACTTAGCACAACAAAGAATAAATTTGTGCCTCCCTTCTTACAAATAGCTATTGCAATGCGTTTTTATGCAAAAGGCAATTTTCAAATTACTGATGGGGATTTAATTGGTGTATCACAACCAACAGTGTGTCGTACAATTCATAGAGTATCCCGTGAAATCGCCAAAAATAAAAAACATTTTATTAAATTTCCTTTGGGGGAAGAGGCACTACTGGTCGAACAAACTTTTCAATTTTCAAATGGAATGCCCGGTGTTGTAGGTTGTATTGACTGCTCACATATACCAATAATTTCACCAGGTGGTGAAGATGCAGAATTATATAGAAATCGGAAAGGCTACTTTTCCTTGAATGTTCAAGCAGTATGTGATACAAAATTAATGTTTACGAATATTGTTTGCCGATGGCCTGGTTCTACACATGACAGTCGTATTTTTGACAATAGTGCTTTTTGCTCCCAGTTCAGAAATGGTTTAATTAACGGTATCTTACTGGGCGATGGGGGCTATCCTTGTCGCCACTATCTAATGACCCTGTTATAAATCCTACGACAAGCAAGGAGAGGCGCATATTGCAACTCGTGAAACGGTAGAAAGAATGCTTGGATTATGGTAAAGTAGATTTCGATGCATATCCATTCCTTTAAGAACATTACTAAAGAACACATTAGTAATTGTAGTTGCTATAGCATGTCTCCATAACTTTGCCCAAAACAAAGGTGACTTTATTGTATTGGAGTTATCTGTAACAGAGATAAATGAAGAAATTGCCGTTAGCAGAAATAATTCAGTAGCTGGTAATGTTGCAAGAAAGCAAATAATTGATAATTTTTTTAAACTTGCTTTTAATTGTAGTTATGTTATTAATGCTAAACCTTTTTTGTATCTGTTCTTTTAACTCAATAAAATTCAATGTTTATCATGCATTAGTGTAACGATTAACTGTTTTTGCAAGATACAAAAACATCTAACATAATTTGGTAAATTGTTTATAGGAAACCACTGATCGCTTATTTTCAATTATATTTTTATATTTGCTTACTAAATTTAATAACAATTGTTTTTCAAATTCCGAAAAATTCTTTGATCGATTCATACTTTAGCATAGAAAGAAAGCAAAGAAGAATTTTATTAATCACTAGTTAGAGAAGATTGCAACCAGGGCTGCGAACTCGAACTCGAACTCGGCAATTTTGGCCGAACTCGAACTCGAAAAATAAAAATTTCTGAACTCGAACTTGAACTCGAACTTGAAAAAAGTTTGTGATGTTTCAGTTCATTTAATGAGTAAATTTGACTATAACATTTCTCAGCGTTAGTGCCAAAATATAACTTGCTATCCTCTTTTATTTTGTTTAATAATAGATTAAAATTGGTAACATTGATGACAAAGCATTTTTAACATGTGCTCAGTTTTTCGCGGTTGAATTATTCTCTTAACTCTATTCCGACTGTATTTTTTCAACTCTATTTTGTGAACTCAAACTCGAACTCGAAAAATTGAAATTTAAAAAACTCGAACTCGAACTCGGACTTGCAAATTTTTTGTGAACTCGAACTCGAACTCGATTAAAAATGCTTCGAGTTCGCAGCCCTGATTGCAACGCAAATTTACTAATTCGATTGCAACGCAAGTTAGAGAAGATTGCAACGCAAATTTACTAATTCCTTCTGTCACGAGTGCTGATGAAAGGAGAAAGACATATTATGTACCGCCGGTTTTATAGCCACGTGTTTCACGGTCTAATAATTGTAAAATAAAGCATATTTTTAGAAATAAACGAGAGAAACAAGCAATTGACGAAACATTACCTTGAAAAAAATTAATCTTATCAAGGGAAAATATACGCTTGGTTAAGCACAGCCTTCAAAAACAGCATCTTTAGCAGTTTCAGCAGCATCTTTAGCATCTTTAGCAGTTTGAACTCGGATCAAACTCGGCTCAATTGAGCGAGCTTTGATCGGGGTTGGTGAACACCGATTTTGAGCGGCTCATTTGAGCGAGGTTTGATCGTTGATCGCGGATCAAATTGAGCGAGGTTGGTGAATACGGGCCTTAGTTTGATTGTGTAAAATGTCCAGCTGTAGGCTATCTTTAGACGACCGTCGAGAACTAAGTTTTAAGTTAATTTCAGCCAGTAATTCATAAGAAAAAAGCACGCTTCTCTTGAAGGGAGTTAAAAAAATTCAAGGGTCTGTTTTAATTATACATTTTGCCAACTTTAAAAATATTATTTGTTTCCAATTAAGTGTGCACGAAAATTAAAAGTCTCGTTTTTTATTTCAAAAAAATACTTTTCAATCTCTCTCCACGATTTTGATTTTTCTATACTACCTACATTGTTGGTTTTTACTTCACCGGAAAAAATATTTTAGGAAACCCCAAAAAAACTTTTGAATCTTTAGGAGGTCATGGGCAACGCACAATCAAAAGTTTTTCGGCGATAGAGTCATATAGAAAGGTCATGGCTGTGCTAAAAAAGTAGGTTATCTGTACGAAAATTTAAAGATTTAAGCTCCCTTCGCCCCCTAGTTCTGATCATAAAAGTTTAGCAAGCACGTGATATCAAAGACTCTCATTCAAAATCAAATTTCTTTAAACTTTTAAAACTTAAAGAACTGATTTGTCTCTAAATAAATAAATTTTGCAATTCTAATGTTAAAAGAAACAAAAAATTTTGCAAGTTTTTTTTAAACAAAGCATTTTTTTGTCGCAGCGTGGTCGAGTGGTTAAAGCGTGATTGTGATCAACTTGGTCTCGGTTTAAAACAGGGCTGCGAACTCGAAGCATTTTTAATCGAGTTCAAGTTCGAGTTCGAGTTCACAAAAAAATTGCAAGTCCGAGTTCGAGTTCTTTAAATTTCAATTGTTTGAGTTCGAGTTCGAGTTCGAGTTCACAAAAAAATTGCAAGTTCGAGTTCGAGTTTTGTTTTAATTAATTTAATTAATTATTTTACACGTATCAGAACTTCTAGCCTGGTTAAGCACGAAGTTATTACAATTTACAACATTCTGGGGCGTATATTAATTAATTTATTCTACACGTATCAGATTTTCTATCCTGTTTAACAACAAAGTTATTACAATTTACAACATTCTGCAGCGTACGTTAATTAAATTATTTTACGCATATCAGAATTTCTAGTCTGGTTAAGTACGAAGTTATTATAGTTTACAACATTCGTAGGCGAGGCGTACGTTAATTTATTTTACATATATCAGATTTTCTAGCCTGGTAAATGCGAATTACTTTGTTGCCCCCTGGCCACGACTAAAGTGAGGTGACGGTTTCAATTCCATTCTATATAGACAAATGACACATGAAGTCCCATGATTTCAGGTTATGTGTGTCTCGTGCAATCTTATGGCCATCCCGCGATCCCGTGACAGTGGCGTAAATCAAATTTATAAGAAGAATCGTAAGTTGTCGTACCAATTTGAAGGAGCCAATCACATTGTCAGTTCACCTAACAATGGCAACGCTGTCAACTAACTTTTGTTTAACATACAAAGACAATAAACTATTTAACATTTATTAACTGTGACAGAACAATTGTTGTTAAATTTAGAATTTTCACGAATCATTAACCCTATTACGACTGGGGGGAGGGGGCGGAAAGTATTACACCTAACTAATTTAACAAGCCGTACAACAATTAAAAATTAAATATTTACGTTGAAAAACGTTAACAAAATTTTAATAAACAAGTATTTTATTAATGAATTGGCGTACTTCACCAAAAGAAGAAAACATTCGAAATAAAAAAGATTTCTGTAAAATTAAAAAAATCGATGTGATCAAAAGCAATCAACTCTAAACAAATTAGTCAAGTCGAAATACTTTTTATAGTGAAAAAAATTAAGGTGAGTTTTCTGTGATTTGGAACTACAAACATAATTTTTTGTGTAATGATTTGCCTTTCTTTTTATGTATGAAGTTTCTTGCCTAAATTGTTTACAAAAGTAAGTGAATTTAAAAAATCATTTGATAAATCGCAAAGATCGAAGCGTTGTAAACACTAATAAAACCAGCTTTTAGCAGATTTGCGGGGGTAAAGAATTTCTTTCTCTGAAACAGTAATAATCTTGCCAAGTGGATTTCAACTGCCACCATTTCTACTTCTAATTTTGCGGATTAGTGACGTTCGACAAACAGCCGAAGTCATTGATTCTCTCAAATCGCTCTCTTCGTTTTCCAAGCCAATTTACGAAAATTGACCACTTTTTTAAAACTCGCTTTTTTAATCCCAAATAATGTTTAAATGCCACATTTAAGTATTTATATTATTATAAAAGACTATGAAATTTCTTGTCTATGCAAACTTGAATGACAATTATAGCGTTAGTAATTGTCCAGAAATAAGCAAGAAAAGAGCGCGGGCATTTAACCCTCCCCCCAGTCGTACAAAGTTTCCAAAAATCCTAGTCGGAATAGAGTTAAGAGGATAATTTAACCGTGAAAAACTGAGCACATGATAAAATTGCTTTGTCATCAATGTTACCAATTTTAATCTATTATTTAACAAAATAAAAGAGGGTAGCAAATTATAATTGGGCACCTTTGCTGAGAAATGTTATAGTCAAATTTACTTATTAAATGAACTCGAACTCGACAAACTTTTTTCAAGTTCGAGTTCAAGTTCGAGTTCAGAAATTTTTATTTTTCGAGTTCGAGTTCGGCAAAAATTGCCGAGTTCTTCGAGTTCGAGTTCGCAGCCCTGGTTTAAAACCTACTCGCGCCATTCTGTGGTGTCCTTGGGAATATAAAAGACAACTTTACAGCACTTTCCCCTGCTTGGTGGTCTTGGCAAGCAGTTCTAAATTACAGTCATATCTCTATAAAACTAAAAAAATTAATTTCAACCGGACAACAATATCTTGACATTTTCGGAAGCAGGTCTAATTGCTTGCTTGCTTTATGAATAGCGCCTTCGACACTTTCCTGCGTGTCAGCAGGGAGATACAATAAAAAAAATGTTTTTAAATCAGAAGGAGTTTGGTAAATGTGAGAGAATGCTCCAAATTGCTTTTTATTTTTGTTTAAGTAAAGCATTGTTTTGTTATCAAATAAAATTAGTACTAACATACTTTAAACAATTAGTGCCTCATCAACCACAAGCTTCAGAATACGTCACTGATGGTAGACCACGCAGAGCTGATGTTGAGCTTTTACAAAGACCAAGACTCGGACCAAGGTCTGATCTTGCTCCTGAATACGAGTTCAAATGGTTGGAATAATCTACTTATCAGATATTTCTGCAATAGGGTGGAGTGAAAATAATTTTTTTTTTGAAATTGAAAAAAGTGTAGTTCTAAAATCCTGCCAAACAGGTAAAATCTACGAAAAAAATTGGTTTTGGCGAGTTGCTACCTTTGGGGGGATAGCAACCCCCCAAAATGTGTTTTGAGGGGTAAAATTTCCTAAAAATGTCGTAACTCAGTAACCGCTTATCGTAGAGGCATGATTTATGGCTCAAAATTTGCAGAATCATCATGTTTGGAATCATCATTTGGATGACGAAACTTGCCATCAACGGTTTCATTTGATAATCATGACTTGGTTGACAGTCGCAGTGAAGAATATTCTTTGGAAGGAGCAAAATATTATGATACCGTTTCAACTGTACGGCTGTTTGAACCGCCCACACTGGATCTAACAGTGAACTCGTACTACAAGATGGTGAATTTAACATCTTGCCATCAGCAGCCTCCGGTAATTGAACATTTAACTGATTTAGATATTGAACAATGCCGGATAAGACCACTGCAGCTCGACCACCCATGTCACAACCAATGTGTAGAGCGCCATGTCAAAATGGTAACAGAGGCCGCAGCACAAGTTGAAGGATTTGAGCGAAGAGATGGGTTGATTCGCCAGAAGATTAAATCTCGAAAACTTTTGAAAAAATTTGACACTAAAGTGCAATTCTGATGCGCTTCATTTTGCGTAGGGTATTTGGTGTACTCTAACTTGCTTTCTTATTTTTCTCTCACTCCTTAGGCAAAACAAACCAATATCAGCATCAACAGTTCGAAAGTAATGAGATGTAACAGATTTTCTTTAAATTACAGAAATACTAAACATTTTATGGGCAGTAAAGCTAGCACGTTCTGTACCTTATGAGTAGGCCTATTTAGGTACTTTGTCTGGTGAGCAAAGTTATCCCAAATCATCTTGTTAGTATTGTGATTGTCATAATTAGTCCTTATATTGTGATTTCATAATTAGTTCTTATCAGTTAGACATATATCATTTCAAATGTTAGATCAAAGTTATTTCCATACAGCGCAATTTTCGAGTATTGAGCATAAAAAACGGTTTATCGATTATAACTTTTTTTCTTGTGGAAATAGACAAAAACCTTCTCTTAGCACATATAGAAACATGATGATTCTGCAAATTTTGAGCCATAAATCATGCCTCTACGATAAGCGGTTACCGAGTTACGACATTTTTTGTCAATTTTACCTCCCAAAAACACATTTTGGGGGGTTGCTAGCCCCCCAAAGGTAGCAACTCGCCAAAACCAATTTTTTTTTAAGTTTTAGCCTATTTGGCAGGATTTAAGAACTACACTTTTTTCAAATTTTTTTTCACTCCACCCTATTCTGCAACTCTTTTGTATATGACCTTCACAGGCTTTTCACAACTTTATTATTTACTTTATCTCTATCTATCCTGCTGATTCGTAGGAAAGTGACGGAGGCGCTAATACATAGGGTAAGCAATTACCTCCACCTGCTTCCGGAGATGCCAAGATATTGCTGTCCGATTGAAATTTAGAACTGCTTGCCAGGACCACCAAGCAGGGGAAAATACCGTAAAGTGTCTTTCCCAAGGACACAACAGAATAGCGCAAATAGGTTTTGAACCGAGACCATGTCGATCACAATTACGGCGCTCTTACCACTTGGTCACGCTGTCGACTATCTATGTCAGACGTCCGTAAGCTGTTTTAATCACTGCAAAGTGCAAAGTGACTCTTGCCATTTAGCCGAAAAATTGTCAGACAATGCACAAGATAGAACTGCGTACGCGAGAAAAACGCTGTGACGTCAAAGGCACGCAAGAGCGCAATGATTTTTTTAAGTAGACGTAGCCGCCTAATGCTACGTCGGTTGGTTTAAACCGACGCTGAGAAAATTAGTGTAGCGAGAAAAGTGGATACTAATAAAAGCCAAAATAATGTACAGTATATAACATCAGTATTTAACCCATTTATTTTCATGAAATAATATTATCGGGTAACCATAATGTTGGTACTAAAGAGAACTTTTTTAATTTTTAATTTTTTAAAATTTGTAATATTTCGAAATTCGAATGCCTTAAGCTAATTTACTTCCAAAACAATTGAGTTTGAAATTGTATAGAATTTACTCAGAATTGCACGACACTAAAAAATAAGTTATATAAAGTTTTCGTAGATTAAAAAATTACGCAAAACGTAAACGTCGATTTAAAACGACGTGGGAAGACGCGGGGTAATTCTTCTTTAATTTATAGTATTACTTTAACATTAGGCTGCCAATCAAACCAGCTGAAAATTAACAAAGATTTGTTTACGGAAAACTACTAGCGTTATGGTTGCGTATTAAACCAAAAACCTGAAAGTAGCAAATCTAAACAAGCGCTGAACTATATCGCAGGGCCCTACTCTTGTTTGATTGTGGTAATTACCTGTTTCTTGCTAACGTTGCAGTAAAAATAACAAACTAAACGTACGGTTCTATTTAACCAAATTTAATTACAGAAAAATTTTAATGAAAATCGTGGCAGAAGACAGTACGTTTATGTTTCTTTGTATACTAGAAGATTAAACCGTAAAATTAAAGTACGGTAATTTTCAACTATGTATCACTAAGCTGCTAGCTTAGTCCAATAATTATTAATTGATAAATAATTTAACAACATTATTACACATTTTTGGCTTAAGAACTTTGATAAAGTATAAAACATTAGAAACAATTAAAAATTTATAATGTACACGATTTTTTATAATGTACACGATTTATAATGTACACGATAAAATTTATAATGTACGCATCCACAAATATCTCTCGGCGCTTATTGTTTATTGAACTTATGTGTGCGCGCTCTCCAAAATTTAATAAACAAAGCAACGCGGAGCATATTTAACGGCAGATGTAGACTCTCTCATCGAAAGATGTATGAATATTTGTCACCATCTCGGCGCACGAAACGAGTGAAACGAAAAAATTTGGCTTTAATTATGGCGTGGAACTAAATAACGACAATTAAATATATCTAAAAAAACAGGTACTTCTAATTTCTGACAACAACAATTTTATAAAATTTTGAAGGTGAAAGCAAAAGCAGTGCAAAGGCGTTTCAAAAATTTACTAATTTATACATAAAATGGTACTGGTAATAAAATAATTTCACAGTTATAGAAATCAGGCAAGAACTTTGCTATTTAATATATATTATATAGCAGATAATTTTTAACTCTTTCAAACTGTATTTAAAATAATTAGTTAGTGCATAGTTGAAAACGAAAAATTTATCGCAATAAGGATAACGATAGTTTTGCACAATTTGATTATCAAAAGTAATCAATATAGTTTATGAGCAAACATTACTACACAGTAAAGATTTCAAACTTTAAACATTTACAGCATCTTTAAAAATACTTGAAGTTGAACATTCATAAAAGTTGAAACCAAAAATATCATTTAATCTTTTTATGATATTTTAAAATTTATTTGTTTGTGGCCCATTTTAACATTTATAGAAATATATAAATGAATGTCATGGCACTTAGGCTGGAAACCACTGTTATGCACAAACATCAAATATTTCAATAAATAACCAGGAGGACTTTCATTTTTGTGTTGCTTATCATTACCTGGACTTATCAACTTAGAAATATCATTGAATTAACAACCCTAACCCTATACAATATGAACATGAAATAAAATTAATGTTATTATATTTTGCTCAATAAAAACAAACAAAGGGCAGCATTTCAAGTCCTTTAACTTTACCTAGCCAACAAGGTTATTTGGAAAAGGTTGGGATTGCTTATTTTTACATAGAAGAATTTGGGGTTGTTTATCTTTACATGGCTCTGCTAAGATTACTTATCTTTACCACCTACAATAATTGCCGTGGATAAATCAATTCAAAAATTTATTTCCTTAGTTTAAAAAATTAATATTAAAGTTTTATTTTAATATTGATCATTAAAGTAAAATACATGAGTAATATCCAAAGTTCTTTTTACCAGTAACATAAATTTAATAAACACAGTGATTATTAAACAATATTAACATAAATACAAAATCAATTTTTTATCGTTAAATTGTATAGACATTAACATAACAAAATTGTTTGAATACCACTTTGTTTTACAAAATTGTAATGTTTTGGTCAGAAAATTGATTTTAATAGCAAAACTTTTTACTATTAAACCATAAAAAATTTTTCAATTTTTAAAAGATTGGTTTTATTTTAAAGTCTATTGGGTGAACAACAACTGAATCAACTTTCATATGTAAATACATAAACTAATAGCAAAGACTTTCGAATTTTTTTGAAATCTTTAGAAGAAAATGATCACATAAAATTAATTTAAGCACCAATTAAAACGTCATTTATATCATGACCATGGTCTGTTACCCTTTCAACCATATTTCCAATAATATGACATATATCTCCAAATATACCTAAAAATATACCAATCCAAAGAGGCACTGTATGAGTTAAAGGAAAAAGCTGAAATGATAAAAGAATTGTTATTATTTTTCCAGCTAATTGCAGCATCTGTACATATGCTGTAGACTTAGCAAAGTTAATTTTTCCCCAAAGAAAGTTTAAAGCCCATCCCAACATTCCACTACATATGCATCCTGCATAAAAACGCATTTCACCAAGATATTTAAAATGGGTTTGAACTAGATTATGATGTCCAAACAAAAAAGCAGTGGGGAGAAGAGTTGTAACAGCTAATAAGTTGCTTAAATATTGACGCTGCACTATAGTCAGATTAGAGTAAGGCCAGTGTGGGGTTGTGTACCAAAATGATGCACTTCTGTAAGCACCAGAAAACACAGTGCTCAAAACAAGCCAAGCCAAATCAATCATAGTTGAATCATAATGACTATTCCACAAAGCAAAAAACAATCCAGCCATCTTCAATGGCATACTGAAGTGTATTGCACCTGATGGAAGAAAATGATCACATAAAATTAAGATAACATCACTTGCTCCATGGCTAAGAAGGAACACAGGAACAGTATGGTGAGCTAATGCTTTGGAACCAGAGTAAACACTGCCAACATAAAGCATCATTGCAGGAAACCATGGCAAAATATCAGATATAGATACACTTCGTAATACATTACCTAAAAGATTAAAAATAAAAATACCACAAATTAATATTTAGAACAAAACTGAGGTCTCTTCAAGAAGTTACTGTAAGGAATTTTTGTTGGTAAAACTAACCCAGAATTCCTCCTACAGCACAAGAAGGTAACAAGAAAGAAACCAAGAGGAAAAGGATCTCTTCAAGAAGCAATAGTAATCATAGAAGGGATCCCAGATTAGTTTCACAATAAATCAATTATGGTGACTTCATTAAGAGACCCTAAAACTTTACATTTAATAACAAAATTATTATACACTATACATATAACTACATTAAACAACATATAAAATTTTTAATTAAATATAAAACATCAGGTTTTTTCAAACTAGATATTTAACTTTAACAAATAGAAAATTAAAAAAATGATTTTGGACAAATTGCACTTTTTGCATATAAAAATATTTTTTATTAGTTATTTTAGGTCTCATTTAATGTTGGTCATTACAAACCTGGCAGGCTTTGGGATTCTGCAAAATTTAAAAGGTAATAAACTCAACTAGAGTGCAAATAATGAACAGAACTGTAAATTTTACCTGAAACAAGTTGAATCATAATAATTGCAACAAGTGCTTGCCATGCTTGAAAAATAGTTGGATATTGAAAACCAAGAGAAGTCAAAACATATTTATTACATATTATTGTTGTTGTATATAAAAGACAATAGGTTGTGTAATCAACAAAATTCGATTTTTTACGCATACCTCTAAACAAAAATAAAAAATTTACTTCTTAAAACAGAAATATTTTAATAAAGTAAACAGAAATATTTTAATAAAGTAACCAAAACTGCAGATTCAAGAACATTTTAAAGCAAGTTCCAGTTCAATTTGAAATTGTTTTAAAAAGTGATTTTGATATAGGGTCATTCCGTGTCAAGTGTTCTGGACCCTCCAGCTTGACTCTTCCAAATTTGCTCAAAATTTGTCAAAATGTTGTATATCATAATTAACCAGGAAACTGAAAACTTTAGCTCAATATCTGTTGTATTTTATGAATTATGACTTATGGAAATTTGGTACCCCATTCCAGCAATTAGTGTTCAGTCATTTTCAGCTATTTTCAAACAAGCATTTCTCCAATAATAAAAATTGTGGAAAGCTGATTTTTGGTGTATTGATTAACTTTCTGGTATATTAAATGGATAAAGTGTCAAAATAATATTAGCTTATAACATATTGAAAATATTGAGTCCCAAAATGTCCACATTTTGACCCAAAACAAATTTTCAGCCATTTTTAAAAAGCTGTAGCTGCCATACAAAGCATAGCACTGCTCCAATTTTTAACATGGGCATTCCCTACTAACTGGACTATAACTTGACCAAATATAAAAACAACAGCATAAAAAAAAAAGTTACACCACTTCAAAGTATGGACCAGTCGTAAAATTGCTAAAAATGCATCATCTTGGTAAAAAAAAGCCCCGTAAAACACTGTTTTTAAAAACAGTTTTTTAATATGTTAAAAAGCTTTTCTAAAGAAACTTACACACCAAATTTCAACTTTGTTCCAAAACTGTAAGGGGGTGAGATATTAGTCATTATGTAGGCAAGAAATTTAACTTTTACCATATCCAAAAAAGTGCAAAATTTTACCTTCTATCTATAATTTTGTATATTAATCAGAAAGTTAAAATTAAATTGATAAAAGAAAATTCCAACTCTTTACCTGCTGTAGCTTGGCTGTAAATGTTATTAAAAAACTGCCACTAGGTGGCACATTTTTTCATGCATATATTTTTTTTTGGCTTGCAAAACCATTTCTAGTCACATTGAAATAGAACAAATTTCTATCTGGGAGTATATGATGATGCTAAATCCATTTTTGCTATTTGAACGGCTATATTTTAACAACATAGTGCTCTTAACCACTCAACCATGCTGCTGACATTTTAATTTTAATTACTTTTCAATTTCATCACTACTAATTGGAAGGATTATGAAAAATATTGCAATGTAAACAAAAATTTATACTTGTTAAAGAAATTTTTGATGGTTGTAAATGATGTTTTGCAAAAACTTTGGAAATAATAGACACTAGTGATGTCATGGATACAAAATTTTGTGTCCACAGCCTGCAAGTATTTTTTATTTGTGACACAGCACTGTGCTGCACTGCAAATCATATATTTAAATAGAAAATTTTTAGACATCTTTTTCTCCTTTTAAAAAGGTGTTTGTTTAAGCAATACTCACTGTTGTAGTCATCAAAGTAAGCCCTTATTATTTCAGATTCAGCAATTCAATAGCTACTGGCATAATCTTGTTATATCGTTGGAAGATACTTTAAGCACATTACTTTGCTTGGCTTCCCAGCAAGCAGCCTTAATTCAGTAATATCTCTAGGGCTAAAAAAAAATTAAAAATTAAAAATTTCAACCCAACAGGCTAGTAGAATATCTTGGCATCTTCAAAAGCTGATAAAGATATAACAATATAGTTGTTCTTAGTGTAATGCTTCTCAATGTTTTCCTGAAGGTTAAAAAGATAAATAAAGAAAATATATTATCTCTTTTTTGGCAAACACAAATCTTGCTCACTATCAAGTTTATTTTTTTAAATGTTTCTTGCTTGGAATTTGGAAAAGTAACCACTTGAGCATGTTGCATGAATTATTTAGTTTTTTTGGGTCTATTCAAGAAGTCACCACAAGCAATTTTTTTTGGTGAAACCAACCCAGAATTTCCCTTTCAGCACCAGGATGGAATAAAGACACTAACAGAAAAAGAATCTTTTAAGAACTGATAGTAACCACATGGGGATCCAAGTTAGTTTCACAAACAAAAATCACTTACAGTGACTTCTTGAAGAGACCCATTTTCTTAATCATAAAATCTTACCGAAACTCTTGATATGCATTTGTGGTTAAAGCAATAGTTGTTCTCATGCTAAGCTATTTTTTACAGCTATAACAGTATATCAAATCCTTGCAAAAAAACCTTTATTAAACTATATTTAATAAGTACATTCAATTTAAGACAGATAATTACTATTAAAAATAACATTCTAAAAGAAATCATGAAAAATTGATAAACCATTAATAAGTTTAATTAAGATTAATTTTTATTCAATTCATTTGATTTTAAATAACACTACTAAACTAACCATTGCAGCTAAATAGATTTTTCAAAGTTAAATCTGCTAATGTGTTGTTAAAGTATGTTACATAATAGCTTAATATGCAATTGCAACATGAAGAGAAACAATGTAATTTTAATGCATCTACATAAATCTTTTTTTTTTGCAAAAGGCCTTTATTTCTTCATTTTCTTACACAAAAATAGGTCTTAAACTGTCATATAAGATTAGCAACTGAATTACAAACTCCTTTTTTGCAGTTTGTAAGTTACTTAATGGTTCTTTAGCTTTTACATTTTTTTCAACGTATTTTGCCAAATGCAACATGTTAATACTGTGGTGTATGTATTGTATACTATTTTAATGATTCCTAACATGCTACAAAAAGAATTTCTTTATCTCCATTAACACATTTTGCATGACCCCAAATTTAAATTGGCTTTTGTTAAATCAATTGAACTAAGTTTACCAATTTTCAAGCTTTCTGTAATATATAAAGACTGCTTTAAGCTTTTAAAGTTTGTCATAACTATGGTGAGAATAATATTATAGTATTTTTTTTTTTTTTTTTTTTTTTTAAACAAGCTGCATAAAGATGAGAAACACCAGACTCGAGTTTCGCTCTCATTAGAGCTCATCAGTGATGCTTATCTCACCGCGAAGTCTGGTGTTTCTTATCTTTATGTTAAAGAACTGATAGTAACTGATGATACGATATCTCAACTTATCGAAACTCGAGTCTGGTGTTTCTCATCTTTATGCAGCTTGTTTAAAAATTAATTTCAAATTCCTCATAATTCTTCAAATATTATAGTACTTTTTAATGCTTTACTGAAATCATAATTTACATACTAGCATAGATGCAGCATTTAAAAGTATAAATATATTGAGACACCACAAGAAAGACCTTGAAAAACTCATTTAAAAAAATATTTGTTACAGAGTACTTTTCAGTTAAACGTTAAAAAAAATTAAAAAATATCTACAAGTTGCTAAAATTAATTATTGAAATCTAATTACTTATTAATGGTTGGCAACTTCAATTCTACAATGAAACTCATTCTACAGTCTTATGTCTGATTTTAAAATCTGCTTTTTTGTTTTGCTTAAATTAGTACTTCCTATATAAAAAACAATGGCATTTAAAATTTTGGGTGCTTTTTTACTAAGTAACACAGTAGGCTCATCATTGTTTGGAAAGGCATCTACTCCAGGTCAGACACAAACAGGATTGGGGCCAAGGGTTTATCATTTTACTACCACAGGCTGCTGTACTGCCCAGATCAGATGCTGGTGGTGATGTTTTGTCATCCAAAACCATCAGACCTCGTGCTTCATGTGGTGCTCAATGTATGGGACATGCTAATACAGTAGACTAATTTGTAAAGGATTATTATAATTAAGCTGTTTATATATTAGGCTAATTTGTTTATATAATAGGCTAATTTGTAAAAGATTATTATAATTGTAAAGGATTAAGCTAAGTAACAATAATTGGTTCTCGTTCACTATTAGCCGAGTTTGGTTAGTTACCTTTTAAATTTTGGGAAATCCCCAAAAGCTGCGAGGTTGGTAACGGCTAACAGTAAACAAAACCCTAAAAAACGATAAGAAAAAAACTAAGATTTTGTTTTGGTATTGAATAATTGGCCAAAAGGTGCAAAATAATGCAAATGCCAAATTGATTAAAAAAGTGGGGAAGCTTCACATACTGTAATTCAAGTTTATCTTTAAAGGTTACTTTTTCTCTCTTAATAGTGTATTATTTTTTACAAGCCTTTCTCTGCGGCACAATTAGGTTTCATTGCTTTCTTTAGCTTTAACAGCAGCTCATTTTTCTCTTTTAATTGATTTCAGTTTTTCTCATATTATTTTTTCTTTTTGGCTGGTTTAAGCGCTATTTACAGGTTTTGTTCCGATTTTTAGTTCCGTCATTTTAGCAGAATTCTGCCAGAATGATAGTGGTCATTATTTAATTAGCTGTACTATGGAAAGAGGCTATTCAGTTGATTATGCACCTGACACTTTGCTCTCTGTGATTGGATTAATGAATGGGAAGTAACTAAATCGGCAACCCAAGCAATAGCATTGTGTAAAATGAGATTAGCTTAAAATTTAAATGGAAACTTTTATAATTTATTTACGGGAATAGGGGGTTTCTTTAAAATGTACAGGTCGGCGTGGTCGGCGTGGTTGACGTGGTCGACGCGGTCTGCGTGGTCGGTGTGATTGGCTTTGTCAGCGTGGTCGGCGTGGGGGGCTAGGTTGGCGTGGTTGACTGGGTTAGTTGTATAAAATATTTATTTATTGTTGAAACCGGTTATATTTGTAATGTAAATAGCTATAGGCTACTAATCATTCAGTTTTGAGAAGTTGGCTAGTTTGGCTATACTGTAGAAGATATTTAAATTTTGTTAAAACCGACTGTATTTGTAATTTTAAATAAAAATAAAAAGCATAATCATTTGGCAAGGTTTGCCTGGACGAGGTTGATGAGGTTGACATGCTTTGATATGTGAGGACTAGGATAGGTTGGTTAGGTTAACTAGTCCAGCAAACCTTACTTAGTTGATAAGTTTTTCAAAAGTGAAAAATTCATTATTTCTTGTTTGTACATTAATTTAGATTAGGCCTACAAATACAGTTGGGTCAACAAACTTTAAACATTCCAAATTAACCTCGATCACCAATCTAGCCTACCACGTCGAGCTGCCGACCACGTCAACCACGTCGAACACGCCAACCACGTCGACCTATACATTTTAAAGATACCGGAATAGGGTAGACACATAAGGTAGACGTACGCATAGCCGTACCTTCTGGGGGGCAGGGGGCAATTTCCCCCCCAAGTTTCTAAGATTTGGGCACACTTGAAATTTTTCGGGCAGTGACAAGAAAATATTTGGACAAAACCAAAATTTTTCGGGCAGCGATATGAAAAATTTAAGGGCAAAATCAGATATTTTAGGGCAGTGACAATGATCAACTGCAAGAAATAGTTACCCAGATAGCATACAAACGTTAAATTAGCGTTGAAAGTTGGTTGGAATAGTTGTTTTTTGGTTAGCGTTTAAGACGAAACGTTATGTTAACGTTATATTTTAGTTAATTAGTAAACGTTTTTTTAAGGTTAGCAAATGAACGTTAAATTAACGTTCGCTTTTCAACCTAAAATAAACTTTTGGTTAGCGTTTAAGACGAAACGTTATATTAACGTTATATTTTAGTTAATTAGTTAACGTTTTTTTGAGGTTAGCGAACAAACGTTAAATTAACGTTCGCTTTTTAACCTAAAATAAACTTTTGGTTAGCGTTTAAGACGAAACGTTATGTTAACGTTATATTTTAGTTAATTAAATTAACGTTCGCTTTTTACCAAAAATGAACTTTTATCATTCAAACGTTTGAATAACGTTTGAATAACGTTTGCATGCTAACTAAGTGACAAGTTAAAAAAACAACCCTATCGTTGTTAAAATGTTAGTTACTTTTTCTATTGATAGGACAGGTTGCATTTTAAAATAATAGTAAAATTTTTATTCAATCTTTGAAAATATAAATTTTGTTTGCTTGTCGGTTGAAAACAATAAGTTATAATGATTTTTCGATTTTTTCGCGAAGCGCGTTCAATTGTGTTTCGATAAAAAATTTAAAAAATTTTTTTAAAATCAGGCACAAGTTTTTGATACCAGATATCGCATTGTTTTAAAGTGTGGTACTTCAAAACGAGCTGCAGCAGCCGTCGAGCTATACAAAGCATTTTCACGCCAATTTTGTAGTCGTCAGAATTAATCCTCGTTTTCAAAGAAAGTTTCTGTCGCGTTTTAATTAAAAGAAAATAGGTCAATTGTGCTGTTCAGTTGCTTGCAGCTAAAAAAAGCTGTAACGTGAATTAAATTATAAGTGCACAATTAACTGCAGTATGAGAAGATTTTGCTCAATATTAGAAAATAGAAGCTTTAAAATTAAAAATCTTTTTAGAAACGAGACCTTTTTAAAATATGAACAATTGTTTAAAAATAAAACGGGTTTTGTAGCTATTGTCTACTATGACGCAACAGTGTGTCTTAAAGCGCGATAATGTATCAGTTTGCCTCGCACTTGTTGGAAATTCAGTCGTAAAAAGAGTTGTACAATTGAGTCGTAGAGTGAAGTCATTAAAAGAAAAGTCAATCTGATAAGTTATTTTTAATTATGTTGGCAATATTGCTACAGCCTCGTAATTCTTTAAAGTACAGTGGTACATATGTGTACCATGATTGTGATTGTAACATAACAAAAGCACTTTTATGAAGGAATTATAATTTTAATTTTTAGATATTTGTGACATCATTAATGAACCATTGTCATTTTACTTTACAATCAAATTCTTATATCCCTCAAAGGCTTAAAGCTTAGCGTAATATTTGTTTATTTATTTTTTACAGGCGTGGTTAGTTTTTTTGACGAGTTACGTTAAGTTTTAAATGAGTCGCGGTAAAATAACCCCTGTGATGGTTATGACTCCCAGGTTGAAAATTACTGTTTTAATAGAAGATAAACTCATTTACTCATCAAACAGGTTAGTTTAAGCCAAAGAGTGAATTTTTAATATCATATTTATTGTTATGTCTATATGCTTAGGTAATCATGCTAATAATTTATTTCTTTGTTTCAGTCATTGCTAATATTTCTCTAAAGTTTCTTAGTTTACTTCATAAGGGCTGAAAGATCCCAAATTTTTGTGGTGTCTTTCGTATAAAAAATTGTCATTATAGATAAATTCTAGTATATGTTGTGGCGACTTTTATTTTGTACATTGTATAATCATGGTTTTTATTTGCAGGTTCTGTTCAAAACAATCTTTTGACGGCTGCCGCCATTGACTTTGAAATCGAAGCCGTAATAAAAAATTGGTTAAAATTTGCATCAGAAAGAGATGGTGGCCGTCAGAAAAGGGAGCAATTGAAAAAAATTCAAAATGTTTGAATTGTTTATATTGTTTGAACGTTATTTAATAATTCTTTAATAAACTTGAATAAAAATTGTAATTTTGAGCTTGTGTAAAAGTGCAGCAATCAGAAGTGAGTGGTCTTCTGAAGCAGAGGATTTAAGCATGTTTATTTATGCTTATTAGTAGCAAAGTTTATTTAAACATAACTCCTGAATTACAACATGGAAGTTTGTAATATTGGTTTAAAAGTTATAGGTTAAGAGTAGTTACTGTTACAGCGAACCAAATAGTAACTTAAGAAATTAACCTAAATTAAATCTTATTAAGTCCACCGTATTTTGAACGTATGAAGTGGTTAGTAATAGTAGAAGTTAACCATAGCTAACGTTAAACAAATCAAAAGTCAGAAGTTAATCAAGCTAACCAAATTTAAACGTTAACTTATGAGCAAACTAACGTAGAGTTAACGTTTGGTTTCCAACGTTAATCTAACCCAAAACGCAAATCCAAATCGAACGTTAAACTAACGTTAGAAATTAACCGTACTAACCAAAATTTAAACGTTAAATGAACGTTAAACTAACGTTAGAAATTAACCGTGCTAACCAATATTTAAACGTTACATTAACGTTAAACTAATGAGCAAACTAACGTAAAACAAACGTTTACTCTAAACGTTAATCTAATCAAACTGCAAACCAAAATCAAACGTTAAAATAACGTTTTTTTGCTATCTGGGTACCAAATTTAGGTAAAGACCTTTTTTTAAAGATAACGTAATGTGCTAGAAAATCATGATTTGGGAAAACGCCACAAAATTTGGGCAAAACTTCATTGCCCCCCAATTTTTTTTGGCTGGTACCCCTATGGACATACGGTAGACATACAGGAATAGACTATTAGAAGAACATAGGAGATTGCTAACCAAATAGATAAGTTCGACGAAAAGTTGTCAAGAATTAAAAGATTTAATAAAAAAAAAGAAACTTCCATTTCCCGCTTATTTTACAAAAAACTAGAAACAAATTTAAGTGTAAATTTGACAGACTACTTGAAGAACAAAAATTATCACAAAAACAATTTAGACAATTTCTTGTAGCATGCGGCAGTAATATGAAAATTTAGAATAAGAAAGATTTATAAGATTTTACAAGAGTTTATAAGGTTCCAAAAATTTATAATAAGAAAGATTGTAGTAGAATGTACCAATTGTGTTAACACAATGCATTTTTAATCGTGTGCATTCGTGCATCGCCTCTGGTATAAATGTGTGCTGCGTACTTTTTGGTAACTACAAATACGCGCGCAATAGGAAAAGAAAGAAAAAAAGAAACTGAGCTTGGGGGTAGTGATTAAATGACTTTTGTCCCTTCCTACCCCTGCATCATATCTTAATAGTGCTCTTTGATTTGATATATATGGCTTATTATCAGTTTGTTTAATTTTAAAACCTAAAATCATTGTTTTTTTTTTGTGTTTTAAGCGGTAATTTATTGAAAAGGTTTGATGCAAATAAACAGATCTCTCTCTCTCTCTCTCTCTCTCTCTCTTTCAACATGGTGTCAGAAGTGTTACCAGCGTAGAATTGAATATCAACAGACTAAAGAGATACTCTCGTAAAGTTCAAGGTAGATTAATGTCGTTTTCCATTCAAGCACCAGAAACCTTTAATTTTAATAACTCAAAGTAATGGCTTAAGTGGATTAAGCGTTTTGAGCAATATTGCCTGGCATCTAAACTAATCTAAACTATCAAAAGAGGATGAAAAAAATCAAGTAAATACCTTAATATACCTGCTAGAGATAAGCCGGATCATATATTGTAGTCATTTCAACTTAATGATGAGCAATCTTTGAATTATAATATAGTGAAGACCAGATTCGACGAATATTTTTCAGTCAAAAAAAATGTTTTTATGAACGAGCTGTATTTAATAAACGGGTCCAGATGCCAAATAAACCTGTTAATGATTTTATTTTATCATTGCATTGTTTGGTAGAGCATTTTAGATTTGGATCATTGAAAGAGGAGATGTTACGGGATCGTTTGGCTGTGGGTCTTGCAGATGTGGTCTTATAGGAATGATTGCAGATGGACCCTAATTTGAAATTGCAAAGAGCTATAAGCGCAAGAAATTCGAAATTTGTAAAAACGCAACAGAGCACCATCAGAAGCACTGCAAAAAAACTACGAGATCGAAGCTGTGAGACGTGAAAAAAGCCGCTCATCTAAAGATAAAGATTTCCCATGGTGCAGGGGTTATAGAGCTCATGAGAAAAGCAGATGCTCAGCTAACAACAGTCGTTGTTTTAAATGTGGCAAGCTAGGCCATTACAAAAAAAAGTTGCCATGCTCGAGCTGTTAGATCTATTGAAGCGGCTTCAAACATATTTAGTATTGCGTCTAATAATAGTAGGTCGAAATTAACAAGCCGAACTTTTCACGAGATAAAAGTTATATTTTAGGAATTGTCGAATCATAAATTTGATGCATATAAACCTATGGTTAACGTTCTTGTGAATGGTGTAAACGTGAAGTTCAGAATTGACATTGGAGCTGATATAACTGTAGTATCAAAAAATATTTTTGAATTACTCGGCGATGTAAACATAATGCCGTCATCATAATTTTTGACTGGCCTCCAGTGTGGCCCATTAATTGTTGAAAAAAAATTTATTGCCAAAGTTAGAGACAGAAGATTACTGGTCCAATCAAGATATATACTATGCTGTAAAAAATTGAAACAACGTGACTCATTTTCGGAATGATACAATTTAATATACAAAACGAAAATGACGAATCGTTCGTCTGCAAAATAAAAGAATAAATAACAACATAACTCAAAACTAAACACGCTACTAAACTAGAGCTTAAGCTTACTGAACTAGCGCTTACTAAGTCAGAACACAACTGTACAGACAAATGATATAAGGCAGAAAACAACTATACAGACAAATGACATTGTGACGCAATAGTACGAACTAAGCCATAGCATTTGTACATCCCCCCAAGTTCGTACTCCTACAGCCAGGCATGGTTATGTAGTTGATCCCTTGATCACCCATTGACCAGAGGTCGGATCCAATTCGATAGCAGGTCGTCGTAGGCGAGAGGATCGTCTAGGGAGCATTGATTTGTTGTTTTCGTGCGTGTCAGGGTCGGTCTCCCGCGAATTAGTGTCCGTCACAAATGTGGGGTGTGTGGCCGTAGGTACGTCGTCATGGACGTCTTGTGGTTGCCCATGATCTATGGCCTCAGATGAGGTGGCATCAACAACGTGGGTGGACGTGGAGGGTGGGTGTTGAACGTGCGTTTCATGTTGGGGGGCACTGTTGGTGGTGAAAAGGTTTGCTGGGATTCGGCAACATCAGGTATTAAACGGAGGAATCGTCGATTGCGCCTGGTTATACGACCGGATCCTCCCACTTTAACATTATATTGGTCGAAGTCCAATGCTTCGACCACGGTGCCGACTTTGTCCCATTTACGTGGGTGTCTTCCTTCTTGATTTTGGATGAACATGCGATCACAACAGCGGACGCAACGGGCGTGTACGCGCGCTCAATGCGTCATTGGTCCGCTTGGCTCGGACTCGAAGGGCACTTCTTTAGCTCGCCATGCTTCGCGCCAAGTACGACGAATAAAGCGATTAGAAAAAGTGGCAAGCCGATTAACAAACGAAAAAGCGTCTCGCAAAGGGTGGCCAAAGATAATTTCAGCTGGGGAAAGATCGCAGTCAGGATCCGGGGTATTACGCAGTTGCAGCAGGGCGCGCAGAAACGAATCATTGTTTAAATCCCCATTAGGGCTAACATTGGACATGAGAAGTTTTTTAGCGGCTTTGACTGCAACCTCCGCGTGGCCGTTGGATTGGGGGAAGTAGGCGGAAGAGACGCAGTGTTTGATGTCCCACTTGCGCATAAAATTCTGTGTGACGAAGGCAGTAAACTCTGCGCCACCATCTGAGGAAATTTTTTCAGGCACTCCAAAATTGGCAAAGTATGATCGAAGGAGGCGAACAAGTGCATTCGCACCAGTGACGGTGGTCCCAGCAGGTGTACCAAACTCATCTGACCAACCGGACAATCTGTCTCCAACAATCAAGAAGTGCCGTCCCGCGTAATCAAAACAATCCGCAAAAATTTTTTCGAAGAACGTAGGCAGGTGGGAAGGCAACGGAGGGTTGCGGCTTGCGACGGCGCATTTCGGTTGCAGTGAGCACAAGAATCGCAAATATTGTGAATATCTTGAGTCATCCCCGGCCAGAAAACGGTTGCACACGCACGCCGTTCCATGGCCGACACCCCTTGATGGGTGGCATGCAATGTGCATAATACTTGATGGCGGAGTTGCGGCGGAATCACAACACGATCATTGTATAAAATAACGCCCTCAGATATGTAAAACCCATCGCGATATGGGAGGTATTGACGAATACCTCCTCCCGGCGGGCAGTTTACATCAAAGTTTGATTGTATGGCAGACAGTAAGTCATTGAGTGCAGCATCACTGGCAGTGTGCCGGGCAATTTCATCCCAGTTTAAAGTCAACTCATCACGCTTATTTTGCCGCAACGAAGCAAGAAGGGCCTCTTCGAGAGAGTCTATAAAATCACGCTCGGCACCCGAAATGGTAGTAAAAAATTCTGATGTGGCTGGGTGTCGCGATGCAGCGTCTGCAGCGGTATTAGTCGACCCCGGCAAGTGTGCAATGTCAAAACGCCACATTAGAGTGCGCTGCTTTAATCGGAAGAGCCGGGTGTTGCTGATTTCATCTAGAGTTCGATCACCGAAAATTTTCGTTAGCGACTTGTGGTCAGTAACAACTACTAAATTATCGCAGCCCTGCGTAAAGTATTTAGTCTGCTCGAGTCCCCAAGCTACAGCTAGGGCTTCTCCTTCAATTGGGGCGTAACGTTGTTCAGCCGACGAGAGAAAGCAAGAGCCTGCGAGAGTTACTCGCTATCCATTGGAACAGTAATCCGGAAGGGTGGACGGGCATGCAGAGTGTTTTTGAAGCAGGAAGTATCCGATGCCTCGATTTGACCAGTCCGGCCTTAGGCAAGTACGTCGAGTTGGATCAAAATTTTTACGCCGTGACGTATTGCGTCAATGATAGCATCTTTCGAACGCGAAAATGCTTTATTAAGATTGTTATTCCACTCGAACTTACGTTTCGGACTGAGAAACGGCTTAAATGGAGCCATCAAGTCTCTCGAATTTTGGCGTAATTGGTTACTTGATTAATTAGACCAAACCAGATTCTTATGTCCTTGATGTTCTTAGGCGTAGGAAACTGTTGAATCGCATTCAAATACTTGGGCAGGGGTTCTACATATAATTCGGAAATGCGGAATCCTGCAAAGTCAACTGACCGCTGGGCGAATTGAAATTTTCTGGGGTTGAGAACGATACCAGAGCGGCCCACGAGAGTAAGATAGTACGCCACCAATGTTCCTCTAGGTTCTCGTCAAAAAACACGGTGTCATCCACACATCGCTCCTTTTGCATAAAATCAGCCAAAATAGTGGCGAAGCGACGATTGTAGCCATCTCCCGAAGAAAGGAAGCCTTGTGGTGCCCTTGTATATCGCTAGCGTCCAAATGATGTAATGAATGTGGTAAGATGACGATCTGACTCGCGTAATGGAACGCTGTGGTATCCATTCCAAGCGTCAGTCACACTTTTCCAAGTATTACTGGGTATGCGACGGGCTAGCTTGAAGGTGTTTCCGACGCGAATGTTTCCCGACGACAGAATTTGTTTAGCGGCGATAAGTCTACAGTCCGTCGGGGTGTACCATCATGTTTTCTTGTAATCACCATGCGATGGCACCATTGAGTAGGCTCTCCCTGCGGGACTTTTTCGAGAATTCCTAGGGCTTCATCCCGAAGGAGGTCTGCATGGACCTGTTGTTGCCAATGTAGAGGAATAGAAGCCGAGGTATGGAACGCTCTTGGTTTCGCTGAGGGGCTGACATGAATTTCGATGAGTGGTCCTGCCATGCAATGAAGAGGGCGATGCGGGCATGTGTTAAATCTGAAGGAAGCATATCGCTCCAGTAGCCAAGTTTTCATTCGATCATTACTTTCGGGAGTACAGCGAAATGGTAGCGACCGTGGGGGTGGTGGCACTGCAGTACGTTGAGGGCAAGTGCAAGAATGATTTTGATCGCCCGGTGAGGCGCAGCCACCAGTGACAGTGCGCGTGAGGTGCGCATTAGTGATGGCAACAGGTTCACCAGCGCATTCCTGCGTCTCAGCATTAGCATGTTCGCCCAATGACGGGAAACTGGGGGATAGGACCCCTAGCGTCGACAGTGTGCCGTGTGATAAGAAGAGGGTCTGAATGTCGGCGCTAACGTAGACCATAGCCCGGCATTGCACAACATAACCGTGACACGACAGTCCTTCAATGATGGCGAAGAACGCCTTCACAATTGATATGGAGGAATGATTGGCGACCACCAGGTTGGATGCAGGGGTCAAAATGTCATGTGGGAAGCCATATTTTACGAATTCGTCCAGAGACCATACATTCACTTGGGCGCCGGTGTCAGCGACAGCGGTGACATTAGTAGCACGGACTGATGTGGAGTCGCCATGAGCCTGAGCGCGATCGACTGAAATCGTTACGTGGACCTTGGGGTGTTCTCTCATATGTGCTGTTGCCCACTGTCCGTCTTTGAAAATATATTGGGGGTCTTGCATGGTGGCATTCCTATGTACTGCAGACAGAGGCGTGTTGCACTTGTTTGGCCTGTGCCTCGAGACTGGCCTGTAATTTGTTCTTACCGAACTCAACTGAGGGTCCGCAGGCGATGCGACTTCAAGAGTTTGTAGGCCTGGTTCCGGTGGTGAAGGACCCACTTTAGGAGAGAGGTGGCGTCTTCGGCGTTTCTGTGTCCGGTAGCATTTAATACACAAGGTATAAGGTTTGATATTTCAACCACGAGCCTCTTTTTTGTAGAGCTGAAAAAGTCGCTGGCAGAGCGGACAACACGACTGCTTTGACCGATCAGGTAAATTGTGGGATTCCCTGCATGGGGTTGCATTACGACGTGCTCTGTGGTCTGCGTCATGTAGGCGCAGAACGGCTGACACAGATGTGGCTTTGGTCGGGGGGACAGCGTTGCGAGCCATCTCTTTGCTTTCGACAAGGGCAACAATCTCGTTGACGGCGCGAGTGAGCAGATCTGCGCTGCCAAGAATTTTCCGGCGAATCTCATCGTCAGCAATGCCATTCAGCAAAGTATCCCGAATCATGTGGTCCGTGTAATTGATTTTTAAACCACAAGTACAATCAATTGTGAATGCACATGTGTCTGCTTTGCCGCGTACTCTCGCTGCAAATGCGCAAAAGGTTTCGTTTTTCAGTTGGCGCATTTGCATGAGATCTGATCGCAGGACGCCAGTAGCTACTGGGATAACTGCAAGTCGACGCATGGCCGATAGTAACTCCTGCAAAGGCTTGGAGACAATCTCCGCATCTGATTTTAACAAACTATCTCCTAAGCTCTGACTGGCACACTGAAAGAGTTGCGCGGTGGCTGAAGCTTTGTTGATGCCTGACCCTTGCCTAAACATTTGCCAGCGGCGAGTGAATACATTCCACGCTTCTAAAGACACGCCTACGTCGATGCTGGGTCTTGTTAGCATTGGTCCCTCTGAGGGAGCGCGATTGAAATTAGGCCCAGGAGCAGCATGACTAAATGCGTGGCTCTGTAAAATAGCGCAAGCTACGGCTTCTGGTGCATCTTCGGATTGAAAAGCGCAACCCGGGTACGCACAATCTATAACAACCATTTTCTAGCAAAAACTTAACTAACTTAACGATTTCGTCATAAAAGAATGTGACTCATTTTCGGAATGATACAATTTAATATACAAAACGAAAATGACGAATCGTTCGTCTGCAAAATAAAAGAATAAATAACAACATAACTCAAAACTAAACACGCTACTAAACTAGAGCTTAAGCTTACTGAACTAGCGCTTACTAAGTCAGAACACAACTATACAGACAAACGACATTGTGACGCAATAGTACAAACTAAGCCATAGCATTTGTACAAAAATGTCTCTCAACCTTTATTAGGCTGGCCAGATATATGTGCTTTGAATATTTTTATTAATGTTAATATGATTTTTCATAACGAAAATTTGATAAAAGCTTTGTTTTTAGAAGTATTTTTAGGTTTAGGAAAACTTGGAAAAACTTACGCTATTAAATTGAAGCCTGACGCTAAATCGTTTTGCCTGAGAACAGCAAGGCGGATTCCATTGCTTCTCGAGAAAGCAACTCGATTAGAATTAAAAAACATGGAAGGACAAGGTGTCATTTCTCGTGTGGAAGAGCCAACGGATTGGTGTAGTGGTATGGTGATAGTACCAAAATCCAACGGAAACGTACTTATCCGTGTTGATTATACTAAATTAAACAAAAATGTGCGCCGTGAATTGCATGTGCTACCAACCGTATAAGAGACTTTGTCAAAGTTGTCAGGAGCTAAAATATTTTCAAAATTGGATGCTAATTCCGGTTTCTGGAAAATTCCATTAGCAGAAGAATTTAAACATTTGACGACATTTATAAACCGGTCGGTAGATTTTGCTTTAATAGAATACCGTTCGGGATTTGTTCGGCACCCGAACATTTTTAACGTCGGATGTCACGCATCCTGGAAAGCCTTTCTGGTGTCATGTGTAATATGGATGATGTGATCATCTTTGAAGAAACCCAAGAGCAGCACGACGAACGTTTAATGAAGTTTTGCGCAGACTTGCACAAGCCGGTGTGACCTTGAACGAGAAGTGTAAGTTTTCCAAGCGTAGTAAAGTATTTGGGTCATGTGATTTCTTTTGAAAGAATTAAAGCTGACCCAGACAAAGTTTCAACCATCAAAACTATTAATCCTCCTACAGACGCAGGTGGGGTTAGGGGGTTTTTTGGAATGGTTAATCAACTTGCAAAAATTTTTCCCGATTTTGCTGATATTACCAACCCTTTGCGTGAATTGTTGTTGAAGAAAAATTTCTTTTATTGGGGTACTGCTCAACAAAAAGCTTTTGAAAAAATTCAAAACTTATTGACTCATCTGCCTGTGCTATCGCATTATAATTCCAATCATAAATTTTGTCGGCGCTGATTCATCCTCGTATGGGTTAGGAGCACTATTAATGCAAAGGATTGAAGGCAAATTAATTTGATTCGAATTTTGTTAAACGAACACATTGCTGTTCACCTATCTTTCTACATGTTGACATAAGTTTTTTATCATTATTATTATTATTATTTTACGTAAATGTCTGTGTAAATTTCTTGCGTAAATCTTGGGTAAATTCTTTATGTAAATGTTTATGCTAATTTCTATGCTTTCTGTCATTCTGCTGCGAATGCTTCCTTGTGTTACTTTTCATTAACTGCTTGTATTAGGGAGTATCTGACTTGATAACGCATGTTCTTCGATGCTCCCAACCATTGCGCTAATTTTGTTGCTTACTGTTTGTGTTTATTTGCATTGTTTTGTGTTTATTGGTGAATAAACTATCCATCTATTTATCCCCTGCTGGCGGTTTTGGCACGCAGTTGTAAATTTCAGTCATATCTCTAGAAAACAAAAAAAATCAAAATAAAAAATTTCAATCGGACGGCAATATCATGCATTTCCGGAATCCAGGTCGCCTCCGTCGCTTTCACGTGGGTCAGGAGAACAAACATAAAAGTGAAACAAACATCTAGATCCACGAGAAACACAAAGGAAACAAATCTTCACAACCACGATCACACTTTTATCATCATCTCGGATTTAGAAATCACCCATTAAGACCTAGGTTCTTAAACATTGGGGCGTGAAAGGTTTTTTAGGGGGGCGCGAGCAATTGGCTACTAGCTGAATAGAAAACTTTATTGATATAGAATAAATGGAAAAAAAGAAAATATGACAGTATAGTTCTATAGATTTCACGGTGAATAGTCAAGTGGTACCACAATGCGTGATATGGATGATTTTCCATTTGGCAAGATCGGCTTTGTCTATTCATGATTTGAATTGTATACTGACGACCCGGGTGACATGAACGCTTTCGCGCCCGCCCGATTTCGCATGTAACACTACTAAGACGACTTGCGGTTCGGGAAGGGTGCTCTTGCTAAAGCACTACGCATAGCCGCCTTATCTCTAGTCTACTCCACAGCGGACTACAGTGCACTAGTCTTATTCGTTTGTCGTTTGAAGAGGTATCTACTCCAGGTCAGACACAAACAGGACTGTGACCGAGGGTTTATCCTTTTACTAGCCCAGGCTGTTGTACTGCCTGAATTAGATGCTGGCAGTGATGTTATTAAGCCAGCATCGGGTTTCGTCATCCAAAACCGTCAGACTTCGTGCTCCATGTGGTGCCCGATGTATAGGGCACGCTGTTAGAACATGGTTTGGTTTGTTCAAAAGCGCCACACTCGCAATTCGGTGAAGGAGCGAGACCCCATTTGTGCATGGACAAATGGAATCGCCCAACACCAGTTGCTCTTCTAAGTGTTAAGACGTGCGATAGTCGGTACGTTGTTGGATGTTGTTTGTTCGAGCTTCTAAGCGTTGAGACGTGCGATAGTCGGTACGTTGGTCGCACGTGTCAAAGCTTAGAAGAGCGAATCAAACAACACGTTCCTAGATCCATCGCCAATCCTCCTGCCTAGCACAACCGCCAAAGCCTTTCCCGCTCTTGCAAGGCCAACACACGCCCACAACAATTTTACGAATCCGTCATTGGTCAACACTTCTTGACAATACCCAGTGCAATTTTCACTACAACAATGAAAAATTTTCTATTCTCGCTCGAGGTCGCTCTTCTTTTCACCTTTCTGCTCTTGAAACGACTTTCATTAAATCTCTTAATCCCCTTCTGTGTAAACAAAAAGAATTCGTCTGCTCTTTGAAAATTTCTTAATCTTTTCTCTCATTGGCTAACTTCTTTCAGCCAATGAGAACTCTGCTTTCCTCTTTGTAATCAAGTTCGGTTTCATTTCTGCTTTATTCTGACGATTTCCCCTGAATAGTTGGGTTTGAAGAGTCAGATGAAAAGCTTTGGGAAAAAAATCTTTTACTTCACGCCATCTTCAAATTCTGTACCATCAATCCTCTATTCAAGCATGGAGTATTCAAATAGCCCATCTAAAGTTTATAATTTTATCCCAAGAATCGATTCCAGGCCTCTTGAACTGGGCTTGCTTGGGTGAGACTCAACCGCTTGCAAACTGACGTTGGGCGTTTTTGGTCTTTCTTACATGAATGGGGTCTTGCTTTTTCTTGTAATTGCGAGTGTGGTACACATAAACGAACTGCTGACCACATAATTTCTGCATGCTCTACACACCGGGCAACAAAAGGAAGTCATGGTCTGTCAATCCTGAATAAGATACCAGATAGATGCCTGCTCAATACTGCCATCATCTGATGAAACAAGAACAACCGGATGATTCCAAACCAAGACGGCGACAATAAATGCGTAATATGCCGTGAAAATTTCGGCAATCAAGCAATAAGACCAAGTCGTTTTAGCTTCATCTTTAACAAAACACCTTGGTCACAAAGATAAGCCTTTAGTTTTTTTTCTGAAAAAGACGATAAAAAACGACAAAAGACGGTCTAAAAAAGTTAAAATTTGCAAGTGAGTGTTTCGCTAATATTCGCCTGCACAAATAGTAGAAGCGTCATTCGAAATCGCTCACATGATACTCTAGAGAAAAACTCTCACAACATTAGTGAAACATTGATTAAACCGTGCATGTTAAAAGCAGCTGGTCTTGTGTTGGTTCTTATCTTGTTAAAAAAAAAAACAGCAAGAAGATGGCAAAGATTTCATTCTCGGGTTGTATGATCAAAACGCCCATTGATAAGCTCGCAAAGGACATCGAGTATCAAGTTGAAAAAGTTACTAGTCTTTTTTCAATTCAATGTGATAAAACATCTGATATTTTTCAATTGTTGCAGTTGTTAGAGTACGTTTGTTTCAATAGAGGTTATGCTGTTTTGCAGACCCCCAGCGAACACATGCAGAGCATAAAATGTACTTAAAGTTGTTTTTACGTTTGTTGCAACAATAGTATACCTTAGAAAAAATTTTTGGGTGTCTGAAGTGATGTTGTCTGACAATGTTTGCAACTCGAAGTAAATTCATCGCGAAGATACAAGAAAAATCCCCAATGCGGTTGGATCTCATTGCGTGATTCACCAAGAAGCTCTTGGCTTTAGAACTTTACTTATTGCCATAAAAAATAGTTTGCAACAATCATACGGGCCGTCAACTACGTTCAAGCAAGTGCTGTCAATATAAAATTTTGCTTCAAGCTATGCAAAAACATGAATTCCAATTCTGAGACTCTTCTTTTTCATACACCTGTTCGGTGATTATCAAAGATTAACATGTTATCCCGCATATATGAAATAAAAGATAAATTTATTCTGTTTTTTGAAGCTCAAGGAAATCAAATCAAAAGAATTGGCAAACCTCGTGAATATTTTTGAAGCGTTAAATGTTTTAAACTTATTTTTTAGAGAAAAGAATATCACCTTGTATCAATGACTACGATGCCACCAATGCTTTCGTGGCAAAACTTGGACTGGACATTGTGGAATTAAAAAAAAATACAGCTTCATTTTTTACTAAATATTGCCTTTGCGAAAAACGAAATTGAACTTAAGAGCGAGCTTAAAGTTGAGGTGAAGAGTTACCTGCAACTTTTAAAACACAATTCGAACTCTACTTCTCAGATTCGAGCGACACTCAACTTCCAGAATTGAAGATAAAAAGCAATTATTTTTGTCTTAACAAGAATACTTTTCCGAAGAGTTACAAGAGGAATTTTCGGAAATAAAATGTAACTCGACTGTAAAAAAGAATTTTAAAGCGATGTTACTGACTTATTTTTGGGCAAAATATGTGCACATATACAAAAGTACAGGTGCTGTAGCTATACGTACACTCCTTCTACTTTCATTGACTTACCTGTGCAAAAGTTGCTTTCCTATTATACTTTTCTAAGTATAAAAACAAAACACAGAAACAAACTTGATTGTGAAGCGGATCTGAGGCGCAATTTTAATCTGATCAGAAGTCCTTCTTAGTAACAAAATTTCGTTATTGTTGTTCTGTATAATGCTGTTAGATTTTATAACATAATAGGCTTTGGTATTGTTAGTATAATCAAGAGGGAGAGGCGCGGGTTTTTTTTTCATCATGAAAGGGGGGCGTATCTCAAAAAGTTTAAGAACCCCTTCATTACAAGAACGTAAATAAAACCTCAACACACATTCATATCTCATCGGTACGCAGTACAATGCGTTTATAACTCCAGAAAAAAATAACAAAGTTACCAACACCCTACTTCACCACATTCATTCAGAAGAAAACATTATTACATCACAGGCGTACAAAAGTGGAACAAAATCGTCTTCGTACGGCCAGATTTATTATTGATGTCGACTTGGTTGCCGGAGTCAGTGGCGTACGCAGAAAATTTTCGAGGGGAGCCAAAGTTTCGTCACAATCGTGTGACGTCACAAATCAACTTGGGGAGTGTCGAAAGCACGACCATTATAGGGTGGTCCGGGGCATGCCCCGGGAAAATTTTGCAAAATTACACCTAAAAATACGCATTTTCGTGCATTCTGGAAGCAAGTTTTAGTATAATGCTTTTACGAGACTTATTAGAAGAATGAAATTGTAAAATGAAAATCAAGCATAAAACAAAGTCAATTTATTTTAAAGACGACGGTTCCCTTTCGCAAATTGGTCTATCACTTGACTATAATCAAGGTTAATGTTGTTGTTTATATATAAGAGTCAATGCATTGAGCCGATTTTCTTACATGCTCGTACGTAAGTACGTTTGATTATCTTTAGGGCGCTAAATGACCGTTCACCCATTGTCGTTGTAACTAGCAACGTTGCGAAAATTTGCAGCAATGTTTCAGTGATCGAATACGTTCCAAGTTGTCTCGCAACTTTAAGTGCGTTAAGGACATTCCCTGGACCGCAATCTGACGGCTGTCGAGCCCAGTAAGCTTTCCATCGCATCAGCTCGGCTTCGAAGCACTCGCACGCCTCAGCTGCGGCTCTCAAGTTGTTTATATCAACGTCGATGACATAAGCAAATAGCAAGCTGCTTAGGCCATGAACAGTCGCAGGGTGCGCAGCAGCAGTACCTCTCGCGTAGTTGCTCAGTGGTTCTCAAATGGGGGTACGCGTACCTCAAGGGGTAAGCGAGGGTCGCGCAAGGGGTACGCGAGTGCAAATGATAGAAAGTATTAATCTCAGATACCAAATGGCATAGTATTAAATTGATTGCAATGGTAAATTTTATAAACGCTCACAATACCCAATGTATCTAATTCTAAACAGATATGCGATTCTTGGTGAGCTGTGGAGTGTTTAGTTTTGGTAAACTTAAATTGACAACAGCCAAGGAAGTAGAGTTTATAAACTTTATAAATTTATAATATAAACTTTATATTTAAGTTTACAAGTATAAACTTTATAAATCAATTTAAGTTTATAGCTTCATATTATAAAGTATTGCATATAATAGAATCGTAGTTAAAACGTTCTATCAGCGAAGCTGGTGCTTCTGATTCTCAAGGCCCGTTAAACAAGAATGCAAACATACAGTCTGCAGTCAAATATCGCCAGTACAAAGATTCGTATGCATTGATGGGATTCACACGCACCGACTCTAAGCCACCTAAGGCAGTGTGTTTTTTCTGTGGCGGTACACTGTCAAACAAATCCATGAAGCCGTCGCACCTGCAGCGGCATTTGACCACAAAACATGCTTGTCATGTAGGTAAGCCTTCTAGTTTTTTCAAAAAAAATTTTTTTGAATTTCGATCCTCGCAAGATGTGATTTGAAAAGTTACAACTTCAGAGAGAGCACTACAAGCTTCTTAGGCCGTATCTCTACTGGTAGCAAAAGGCTAAAAAGCCTTTTACGATTGTTGAAGAACTGCTGCTTCCTGCTGCAAAAGTGCTAGCAGAGACCATGCTAGACAAAACCGCTGCAGATAAGTTTAATGCAGTCCCATTGTCTAACAACACTGTCAGTCGCAGAGTAGATGTCATGGCAACAGACACCGTAGATCAAATTGTTGCGAAGCTTACAGGCTCGTTTGTATTACAATTAAACGAGTCAACCGACGTAAGTGGAAGTACACAGCTGGTTGGTTTTGTGAGATACCGCGATGCTGATGACATAGCTGAGCATATTGTTCTGCAAAAGCATGCAAGAAAGAACCACCGGAAAAGATATTTTTAACGTCGTAGATGCTTTCTTCGCGGAGAAAAGTCTGAACTGGACACGTTGTAGCAGCATATGCACCTATGCTACTGCTTCTATGACCGGCACCATAAAAGGGTTTGTTACACTCGCTAGAGAAAAAAAAGCCCAACGTGAAATAGACTCATTGTATTATACACAGAGAGGCATTGGCATCAAAAAGAATGAGTCCCCAACTACATGACATTTTGAACTGTAGCATCAAGGTCATTAACTTCATCAAATCTCGACCACGTAACTCCCGTCTGTTTCGCCTTCTTTGTGAAAAATGGAAGCCGAACATACACAACTGCTGCTACACACGGAAGTGCGCCGGCTTTCCAGAGGAAGAATTCTGAACAGACTCTTTAAATTACGCACCGAAGTTGGCATATTTTGCAAGGAACACAACTCTCCTTATAGTGAAATATTTGAAAATGTCGGTTGACTCGCGAAGCTGTGCTATCTTGCAGAAATTTTCGATAAGCTCGATGAGCTAAGCTTTGGTCTTCAAGGAAAAGGGGCCAACATTCTCACCTTGCATGATAAGTGGGTTGCTGAAAAAAATTGATCTCTGAAAGAAAACGTGCCAAAAAGCAGACTTTACATGCTTTCCGCAATTACAGAAGTTCATTTTCACGGAAAAAGTAGAAACAAAAATGATAAAGGCAATGATAGATGATCATTTAACAAGTCTATGTCAAAACTTTCACCAATACTTTCCTAATATTATTTAAATTGAAAAACAACTAGATTAGGTGAGAGACCCATTTTCTGTTCCAGAAGAAAACTTGGCCACACTGCCAGTTAACTTGCAAGAAATACTTTTAGAAGTATCAACGGACCGCGGCTTACAGTTAAAACTTAGTGCTGTTTCGTTGACCGAATTTTGGACATTTGTCAAACAGGAACACCCGGACTTGGGAGATGAGGCTCTGGAATACTTGCTACCTTTTGCATCCACTTATTTATGCAAAGTTACGTTTTCAGCAATGGCTACTATTAAAACCAAACAAAGAAACAGATTGTCTCTTGAAAACAGTTTGATTACAGCTGTTGCTTCTTTGCCACCAAGAATTGATGGATTAACCAATAAATGACGTTTTTTGAATAAAGAATTTGTTTGAAAACTAATTTGTGTCTCGTGTTTTGAAAGTTATAAATAAATGACAATGCAAGGGGGTACGTGAAACAAATAATACTTTCCAAGGGGTACGCAATGACACAATGGTTGAGAACCACTGCTCTAAACAAACGTCCAAGTATGGAAAGTACATCAACCGTCGGTAATACTCTTTAGCGCTATCAGCTGGATGGTTTTCACGATTTCGTTGGCGAGCGTTGATTCTTGGCATCTCGACGGTTGCACCATGCTGTTGTTCAGCATTTTTAAAGATTTTCTTGAAATATTTATTAGTACGCATTCCCTGCAGTGTAGTAATGCAGTCACAAACCTTCTTACTCATGTTGTGAATGTCCTAAGTTGCTCCTTATAATCGCACAGATAGGGGTTTCATGACCTCCAAAACCGACACGAGAACTTCAAGAGCCACAACAAACGCATCGTTAAGAGAAGCAGAAAATAGCAACGCTTTTCCGGTTATGTGCGTGTTTGTGCGGCTATATGTCTTCTCTCTACAAGGTTTTGTCTGCTCTCTACAACTCTTATTCACTTTCAAGAGCATAACAAATTTTGATAACCGTTTTACTTTCTACCAGTAAGTGTTTTTCACAGGAAAATCGAAATCCAGGGTCAACCCCAAATACTCGCGAAAAACAGCTTTGCTTTTGCTAAAACTGCTTGGTTTTGCTTTACAGTTTTTCATTTTTATAGTCTGAGAGGGGGCCATGGCACAGTGGCCTCCCCCCCTCGGTACGCTAGTGGCCTGAGTCATTATTGTAGGTGAAAAGCGTGACTTGTAAAATTTTAAAAATTTTTTGTGAGGTTATTTTACAAAAGGCACAACAGAAATGAATCAGGTAGACTGAGCACCGAACTCGCATCCTTCTGCTCCAATTCGAAAGACAAATGCGCAATCTTCTTCTCGCAAGTCAGATTGAGCTATTCCGCCTTCAGCTCAAAATCAATAAATTACTACTCTTGCAAAGTTATCTATGATAACATTTACACGCCACAATGTCCGCTAATTTTGACAGGCACACATATTAATTAATTATCAGCTAGAACATAGTAACAACATAACACCACACTATTGGTCCCTGAAAAATCCTTTGCGTATGTTCATTGTTCGCCTTATGAGAGAGTTAAAGGATGGCTATTCAAGACGAGCGTTGAAGCAGGAGCAACAACAAAAACATAAAAATAATAATTTTAACTAGATAAAAACTTGACGGTGGCTCCCAGCGTGACAAAGTTTGGCAGTGTACAACTTCTTTAAAACTTTTGTTCAAAAATTTAAGTCGGTAATCCTTGAAGACAGTGTATTAAACAAATATCGCACGCGTCGCAACATTCAGCATAACTGGCAAAATAACAAAAATTTGTCGCAACTTGTTTCAATGCAGTTTTTCAAAACGGTTAGGTGACGTAAAAAACACAACGTACCATAAACAATAAATTTCTGCAACGAAAAGGAACGTTTGAGAATTTCTAAACATAAAAAAGTCATGCAGAAGCAGTGAACTGGGCCTTTACTCTTTACAGTCAATTGAAATCTTCGAAAACTACTAAAGCAATGGCCTTTTGTTTAAAAGATCACAGTAAAAAGATATTCGTCTAAAATACTGCATTTCAAATCACTAAAAAGTCCAAGTAGAAAAAGGATGCAAAAAAATGTACACTGTACAGCAGTAATATCATTGAGCCAGAGAGTTTGAGAAGTAAACGGTGATGTATTACCAATTGAGATCTCTTGACTTCTAACCACAACAGAGAAGACCACAGCAGGCATCATACACAGACATACACACATAGAAACTGCGTTATACAATCAACCATGGACGGTAATTGCTCGCCGAGGAAGCTTCTCTGCACCGTTATTATAACGGCAGAAAAGTGTGTGTCATGTATATTTAGCAACTGAATTACGGTTTTTGCAAATATATGAATTTGTCAAAATTGCACAAAACAAAATTGCAAAAAATGTCCTAAATCTCTTTTATCGTCCAACTGTATACGTTTTCTTGTAAGTTAAACGCTACCATTAGCACTGTCACACCTAAAAGCATGGTTCAATCACTGGACACTAGATTTGATCCTTCTGTCCTTAGCATGTGTAAGTGCGCATGGGAGAAGTAGTAGGTGAGGTTGAACTGGAAGAAGTTGCGGAGAACTGCGTCTTGACGAGCCCTGTTCACGTCAGATTGAAGTTAAGGTTGATTTATTTTTTTAACAAGAGAGCAAAAAGCGGAATAAAAATATTATCATTGTTTATATTGGTTCCATACACGAATTTGCATATATCGCTAAGTATCGGCTTTGAACGCGTCAAATGCACATCATGAAGCACAGTCATGCAACGACGTAGCATGGCAAAGCTCTTGTCTGTCGCGCGGAAAATATTGCATAAACTCATGCAGCTTGGCAGTAAACCAAATGCATCTGTCAACTGTCAAAGTGTTTCCACCGGAAAATTGACGAAAGTGATAAGAATTAAACAGCATGAGCGGACACGAAAAATAAAACAAATTATGTTATTGGCATTACCCTTGCTTAGCTCTGACCAGCCGCTTCTATTGACGTCATCTCTTTTTCTTCTTGTTTCCTGTTTTGAACATGACGTTACCAACTTTGCAAGGCATGCAACGACCAAGAATGAAGTGAAAACAGCCATGCAGGGTTAACTTAAGAGCATTTTTTAAAGTTAGAACAAGCAAACTCATACCTTCAGGTTTGTGAGATTGGATGTTATGATCGATCACGTGATGGGGAGGACGAAACGGACTGGCGGGTCTTAAAACGGCTTTGTAACCGGAACCACCGTGATTTTCAAGCTTCTGGCCCACCACAACAGAATCGGCGTTGACGCTGGCGACGGTGGAGGGGGAGGTTGTGGCGGCGGATTGTCGGCCGCGTTGTCTCTTCTGCCAAGATCCGATCCGACGGAACTTATCATCTCGCTAAATAATAAAAAATTATGCAACGTCATGCGAAGTATAGCAGTTATGACGTTGATAAAGAATTGTTTAAAAATAAGGAATAAATTAATAACTGTTTGTCTTAATACTGTGGTTAGAAAAAATTACAATTTTGAAAGAAGCCTAAATTTTTTCTAGCTTTGCAGCTCAAGTATAGAATTTTAATTATTTCAGTCAACAAATCGTTCAACTAACATCATTTCCTTCCAGTTCTCGATCCGTTCCAAGTGATATCAAGTTGCTAAACTCCCGATCCAAAATTTGACGAGCCTTTGAAACAAATGCAAACAATGACAGACAAGCTAATTACAAAATCCAGATAATAATACTCGACTTGCAAAAAATTGTTATTTACACTCGTACATGAAAAGTCATTTTCGGCACCTGAATGTTCTGATTCGGGATTTGAAGAGTCAAGGCGAGGGAGTTCGCGTCGAAATTATTGTCGAGGGCGATGACAGCGCCGTGAATCCCGCTGTCTGTCAGCCCTCCAGCAAAGTCGCGTAATCCAATCGACTGCAGCCAGCGAATGACGCGCTGATTGCTCCACACTAACACATCTGTACAAATCGTCATATATTACAGCAGAAGCTGCTTCAAGGCGAAATTGGTGGAACCTTGAAAGATCATAAATTTTCGTTTTGGATTTTCTTGTTCGAGTTTATCATCGGATTTTATTGAAACGAATCAACTACTTAAAAATCCAGATAAAGAACAAAATTAACGATGTGAACTGGCAAAAAGCAAAACTTTGAATGTATAAGACTAAGGAAGAGACAAAATATTCACTTCATTTTGAGTAACACTTAACAACAACTATAATATAAGAGCTATCAAGTGCAAACAAAACAATTTTGAAATAAGTAAAAAGTTAAGAGTCTTGAAACCAAAAACAGGGAATAAACAAAAACCAAAATTTTTGAATAAATTAGCGTTTGATAACGCTGAAAAAATATTTCATTATGTATGTATTAAAAGTTTTTTCAAGAAATTGTTTCGCTTGAAATTAAAAATTCTCTAACCTCTAACTTCATCAGAGGATGTTTCTCTTCTTTTTTCCAACTCCTTCTTATTGTAATTCAACCTCTTCAAACACAGAATACCAAAGTGCAGACTGGATCTGAAGAGAAAACAAAAATTTCCTCAAGTTTTCAGCTTTAGTATTTTTTGTTCTTATTAAATCACAAGGTTAACTGTATCGCATATTCGATTGTAAGTAAAATGTATAACACTTACCTGTGAAAGGTATCAACCATTTTCAAGTGTTGACGTAAGTCTTTTTTGGTCAGGTGATCGAGCATTCGGGCGTCCACAAGGCACTCCATGAAGTGGGGGCGATACTGGGCCAAACCGAGACTGGGGAGCCAATCGTTCCCCAACCACTCGTGGTTCATATCCCCATAGGGAAATGTCTGCAAGGGAAAATGTAATCAACTTCATGGATTGACGTGGAGTTCTATCATGTATATTACTGTGTATTGGTTTAATTAGATTATGTATCCAAAATGAAAAAAAAAGTTGAATTTTGTAAACAAAGAACTGAAGTTCAACTTGTGCTTCTTCTACAACTCACCTCACCCCATCCCCTGGGGTCGTCCTTGCCAGCAAAAAAATTAATTAACCTGGTTTACGATTAACAAGACCACATCAAAATTACAGCCAATAGACAATTTCTACATTTAATCAGTCGACAATAAAGAATTACAAGCAAAACAACAACTAATACAATTAAAGAAAAAATCAAAAAGAGATGTGCTGCTAAATTTTAAAAAATAACTACAAATCAAACTTTATAAATTCTAAGAAAAAGGTAAAAGTGAAAATCTTTTTTATTTCTGAAAAGGAAACGCAATAAAATATTTAAAAGAACATAATCATGAATTTTAACATCAATGACAAAGTGTAAATATTACGTCCAATGTAAAGAACCACGGTGTTGGTACAAGTATTAAAACGAATATAGTGACATACTTCAACTATCAGGCATAACCCTTTAAAAAGTTTAAATAAGAAGCCAGAGCTACACAATCATAAAAGACATCAAGAAGCGATAAAAGACACATGCGCCATTCATATACCAATGGAAGCATCTGATTGGTCAATTTGTTAACCTCCTCATGCGTCATCCAAACACTACCAGTTGTCTGCACAAGATCAAATTTACAAACTACAACTATAAAAATATTATTGTGTTGGCCCTCCTCCAACGCCTGTCTTCGACCAGGCATTTCTGAAACTCTCTAATTAAGTCAACCAAGACTTCAGTGCTTGCAAGAGGTTCCTGTGCAGACCAGTGATGCGGTGTCGCGTTGCCACTTTGCTATAGTTGATAATTGGTCAGTGCGTGTGTGCGTACGTGCGTACATGTGTCAAAAACCGCGGACATTGTGGAGTATAAATATCAGGGTAAATAACTTCGGAGTGACGATTTATGTAAGAAACTAAGCGACTCAAAACGAGAAGTACCAGACTCGAGCTTCGCTCTTGTTAGAGCTCGTCAGTGATGCTTATTTCACTGAGATTCGAACCGACTGGATGTTGGCCTACAGACAGATGACACCACTACACCACACAGCTCGACAACTCGACTCTATGTAACCTAGAAGTTTTCCTCGGCTTTGCCGAGCATGGAATACAAAGCATCCACCATGTTGTAAGGTGCTTCTCATTTTAAGTGGCTTAGTTTCTTATACATACTAACTGTACAGTATTATTTAAAATACCTCATGTTAACAACTAATATATGAGCGATAATTTGTTGGTTCTGAGCTATGCCGATTTTGTACGCATATAACATGGTAATATTTGTTCCGATGAGAATGCATGTTGTAAGATACGGCTTTATTAACTTGGTTATTTTTTTTTTTTAGAGCTGAAGTATTGCAAAGCGATGACAGGGTAAATGTGTTTGAGATTTTATTTACGTTTCGCATGGGTGATTTCTGATTCCGAGCTGATGATGTAAGTGTGATCGTTGTTGTAAAAGATGGCGGCCTTCATGTTTTTGATAAGATATAAATGTACATTGTACTGATGTAAAGCAGGGCTCCGCAAACATTTTTTCGCGGGAGCCAAAAACTTCTAAAGTTTAACCAAAACTTGCCAAAGTTCAACATTCTTTGGCGGCTCAATTTGTTAATCTAAAGACCCAACTTTGGGTCGCCGACCTCTAATGCAGAAAATGTGCTTTGGTTTGCGTCTGTTGTTTTAGTTGAGAAGCTTGCGATGAATACCCACCGGAGGAACATTACACTGGTTTTATCACATAAGTGTTGCGACTGTTGCGTCTCATGTTGAGCACTATTCTGTAAACCTTTCGCTTAACCCTTACGCATCCGCAGTGCCTTTTTTGCTAGTCAATGTAGATACAAAAAAAAACGCTATAAAATGGATTTTTTAACAATTAAGCAATAGCTAATTAGTATTTTCCCATTAACTATAAAAAGCTGTTTTAAATTTTATACCATTGTAAAGATAACTTTTTCGTGAGTAAAATAATATAAATTTTAAAAAAATTTTAAAACAAGTTTGCAATTAAAAAAAGAATCCACTTTTCGTTGCAAAAAATCCCTTTTTTCCCAATAATTATGTCTAGCGGCAAGTAAATTCAAATTTTAAAGTAGCTACGTGTTGCTGAAGTCTGTTAGAAAAACTCTTGCTCGCATGTGGCGCAAAGTGATCGCGATAAACGCGTTAATATATCTTTGGGAATAAAGTGCTCGGTATAAAAATTACTATACCTTTTTAATTTTAAAATGAGAATAGTAAACTTCAAAATGGACTAGTAAATTTCAAATGGAATAGTAAACTTTAAAATGAGAATAGTAAACTTCAAAATGAGAATAGTAAATTTCAAAATACAGGCTGTTCATAAAGTCTCTTTACAATTTAAAAAAATTATTACAAAGTGAAATGAGATATCGCAATGAGGGTTGTTTCATGTTAATCAGTATTTCATAAAGTTTTTATTGACACATTTAATACACTTCTAAACATTTAATTAAAAATATCATTACTCTATTTAATACACTTCTATATGGGCACCATTAGTTGCACGAAGCACACGTTCACTGCAAATTCTTTTCGTCTTGGCATGTCGTTTGGCTGAAGTGCCTGTAACATTTGCACTTTGTAAGCATACAATCTTAAATTCTTCTCAAGACTTTGTGCACTGTTGAACGTGATAGTTCCAATTGTCTGGCAGCAGTACGGATGGACTTCATAGGAGAACGTTGAAAGGCTTGCCTTACACGCTCAATGTTTCTTCAGATGTTCTTGGTCGCCCACTCCTCCTTGTATCGAACACTGTCCCTGTCTCCATAAATTTCTTGTGCCATAAATGAATTGAAGGACGTGATGGTGGGTCTCTTCCATACTTACTTCTGTAGTTTCGCTGGGTCTGAACATCTGATTTTGTCTCAATGAACCAGGATACACATTGCGCTTTTTCTTGAGTAGTCATTTTATGGGGCTTCAGTTCATATAACTCAATCATTAAACATAAGAAATTTTATCTGAAACAATAAATTTAAGTGTCAATAAAAACTTTATGAAATCCTGATTAACATAAAACAACCCTCATTGCGATATCTCATCATTTCACTTTGTAATAATTTTTTTAAATTGTAAAGAGATTTTATGGACACCCTGTAGAATAAAATTTTTTGTATACAAAATTTATTTTTCTTTTAGTTTTTTAATGTTGAATATTTTATATTTATAACCATAGTTTATTTATATAATAGATGTTTGTATTTACATGTCTATAGAAGATTAATAGTAACCTGTGCTTGTATTTGAAAATTAATATCAATGATGCGTTCACTTATTTGAAAAATTATTTTCTGCCGGCAGTTTTTAAAATATGATAAAACTTTTTTAGATATACATAAAACAATATATTAAGTACTAAACATAGTTTTAAATTTTTTTTGAAATTATAATATTTACTCCTTATATGGCTAGAAGGACAGCAGAGGAAAAGGCACGATGGGCTGCTAAAAAAACCCAAATTGTATCTTCATACAATATTGGGAAAGACTGGCGTGCTCTAGCACATGAATTGTCAGTTCCTGAGGGTGCGGCTTACAGGTGGGTATCTGTCGGCGATTTAGCTGATTCTCGTGGTGGACGCCGATTCAACAAGGTCAATAATGATCATGTTCAATTTATGGTCAGTCTCATTGAAGAGAATAATAGAATCAACCTTCAAGAAATTGTTGATCAAATAAGAGTCAGGTTTGAACTACAATTATCAAAACCTTCTGTTTGGAAGCATCTTGATATGGTTACCTATACCCTTAAAAAAATTAGATTTGAAGGTGAAAAACCCAACACTTTAGAAAACAAATTGAAGAGAAAAAATTTGGAGAAAAACTTCTACAATATCAAGCTCAAAACTTGCCCATTTGTTTTATGGATGAGAGTAATATTAACATCCATATTTTAAGAAGAAAATGTAGATCTTTAAGAACTCGATGCACTACAATAGCCAGTGGTGGATGTTGGGTGAGGCAAATGAGGCAGTCGCCTTAGGCCCCCCCTCGAAAATAGCACATACAGTTTTGAATCCGCTGAGTGGATGAGGAGATGCCTTAGGACTACTAGATTTAAATTTGATGGCCCAGTGGTAATGATGATTGATAATGCACCATGCCATTCGGGCCTGGAAGATGTGTTTTAAGACCCAGAGTTTTCTGATAATCATTTGTTAAAGCTTGGACCTTATAGTCCCATGTTTCATCCCATGGAAAATATTTGGTCTTCTGTGAAGGAAAAGATTAAGAGACTTGGCTTCAAAGATGACAGGCATTTTGAGGACTGTTCCACAAGGATTATCGATCAAGGAGCATCGATTAAGAACCTTAGAGGAGTTGATGAAGGAGGGTATGAGTGCAGTAACCAATGGAATGTGCTCGAATTTTGTATCACAAATATTTAATAAAGTAGCAGATGCAATTAATATGATGGATGTTGAATTTTAATAAATATTTTGATTAACTTTTTGTTAATTTTATTTGTAATTTTAAAATAATTTTTTTTTATTCAACCTTGATTTTTAAATAACTTAAAATTTTTAGTATAATTATATCTAAAAAATTAATATATTTTATGCATGTATTTTTTTTATTTGTAATTAATAATTTGTCATCAGTTCATATTTCAAGTGATCAAATTTTAAATTCATATATAATAATTGCCACTAATTAATTTTATGAGTAAACGATTTAAATACCTGACTAAAACCTTTTTTTGTTACTTTATTTATTAAATAAAAATATTAAAAGTTTTTTGATATATGAATAATAAAAAATGTTACAACTTTTTATTAATGCAAATTTATAATAATTTAATAAAATTGTCATTATTATAAATATTTAAAATAAAAATTTTTCTAAAGTAAATATCATCGAAATTTACTAATTCCATTTTGAAGTTTACTATTCCATTTTGAAATTTACTTTTCTCATTTTGAAATTTACTATTCCATTTTGAAATTTACTATTTCATTTTGAAATTTACTATTCTCGTTTTGAAATTAAAAAGGCATAGAACAACTTGATTTTGAACTCCAACCAAGCGTGTGTGGTTCACACGCCATTGTTTCAATCTTCTGCGCGCTTGATATTGGCCGGAAAAAAAAGTTTCATGCTTTTTTTGTTGACAGTCAAAGGAAAAAAAGCCAAACTCTTTGATGGTCTCAAAATAAAGCAGTTTCTTGTCACTAATCAAATTCTTGTATTATAAATATCAAGTGTGGTTTTTTGCTATGGCATAAAACTAGACCAGTATTATGTTTTAGGAAAATATTTTCCATTGGCTGATTTGCAATTTGTAACTTTAGCAAATAAAAATTTATAATTCCATTGTTTTATGCAAATTTATTTATTTATTTTTATTTTATCTCTATATTTATTCTCCTAACTCGCTGGAAAACGACGAAGCAGGTCGGGTAATAGGGTAAGCAATTACCCTGACCTGCTTCCGGAGATACCAAGATTTTGCTCTCCGCTTGAAACTTTTTATTTTGGTTTTTTAGTTTTTCATGGAGATATGACTGAAGTTTAGAACTGCTTGATAAGACCACCAAGCAGAGGGAAGTGCCGTAAAGTGTCTTTCCTAAGGACAGAACAGAATGGCGCGAATAGGTTTGGTAATACTAAAACGTTTCGTGTGATAAGCAATAAAGCATTTTTACTAACACAAGGTCACCGTGCACATGGCACACCAATCCTTTATTATTTTTATTATTTATTTTCATATTATCCTCCCCACTCGGTAAAAAGCTTCGGAGACGCTATAAATAGAGCAACTGTCAAGTAATTCTTGCGACCTGCTTCCGGAGATGCCAAGATATTGCTGTCAGGTTCAAATTCTATATTTTGTTTTCTTAGTCATTATTTAGAGATATTAACAAAATCTAGAGCTGCTTGCTAAGACCGCCAAGCAAAGGAAAGTGCCTTAAAGTGTCTTTCTCAAGGACAAAATAATGTGAGCAATTATCCAACCGCTACCGTGTCGATTGCATTCGCCGTCAATCAAAGCGCTTTTACCCAATTGGTCATGCTGTTAAGTTTTTATAATCAATACGAAATTATACACCAGGGGTGGGCAAAATTTTTCAAACACGAGCCGTATTCAATAAACTAATAAAGTTCGCGAGCTGCAAAAATTAATAAAAATGTAATTACATAAAAACTAAAATAAATTCGCTTATTTAATCCAGAGGTTTGCCCAAATTTTTGTCCCAAAAACTTAATCATTTATATTAAATTCAACAACTTATCTCTATGCCGTTCGTTGCTGGCCTTTTACAAGCTTTTTACCCGACAATTGAAATTCGGACTTCGCATCAAAGCGCAACCGAATATAAACGGACTTGCGCATTTGCTTGGGTTGTGACGTCACAGAGGGTTTTTTGGAAATATTAATAAATAAAATCAAGCCGTGTACATTATTGGTTGGCATCTCAAGATGCCAGTGGACGTGCTGCGCTAAGCAGCTGTGGATGTCAGCGGACGCGTAAGGGTTAAAATGCCGCAGAAAATCGTTTTAAAACGATTAGAAAGAAATTTTTCTAGTTTATTAATAGGACAGTAACTACTGTATTGACAATAATATCGAATGCCGGTACGTACCGTTCGTGACGTCGCGGGAGCGGATGGACTGGTCAGGCTAATCATCTCGTGGATGGCGAGGCGGAGCTTGAGCCGATGAAGAGGATTGCTGATCCCGATCTCTCGCTGGATCTCGGTATCGGAGAGGGCAGACATAATCGCTCCCGACTTGACGTTGGCTTTACAGGCAGCAACATACCAGGCTGGCATCCCGAGCCACGCCTGTGCGAGGAAATAGAACGCAACGTTTCAATTGTTCGTTTTCGATAACTCAAGTTCGGTTTCTTATTTAAACAAGCTTAATATAATAATTCATATTCAATAAAACGTTTCGTGCGATTTCAATTTTTCATCCAAACAGAATCAACATCGTGACGTGATCTCACCTCTAACCAAGCAACGATAGTCACTCCATCCCACGCTGCAAAGGGAGTTCCTGCTCTTCTCACCTCGTCCAACAAGTCGTATCTGTGACGTCATAACACACGGTCAACCCCCTACAACAGAGGCGGCAACACAAGGGCCGCGAAGAACAATATGCGATGTTTTCTAAGGGTTTGCAGAAATGCACAAAGTCTTCGTCGCATGTCAGAAGTCTAAAGCTGCTATTTGATGATGAGCACTCGCATACCTTCAAGTGGAAATTGCTGCGAGAAAAGGCAGGACCGCAAAAGCTGCGAGCGATTACACAAAAGTGGTTTTATAAAACGAGTTAACAAACTTTAATAAAGATCGGGCAAACAACAAACACCATGGATCAATTTTGACCTCTTTAGAACCCAAATACCGTCACCAACAACAACAAAACTGACTTAATCTTGAGTTTCCTTTCCTGCTCCCGCTGATGCGCTGTTCCCACAACATCCATCGAGTTGTTTGACACAGACAATTCATCAACCTCCGAGGGGTTCGAACCAGAGCCGGATAGATGTTCTATTGAATTGATGTAACTACCATTGGGTGCCAGCACGTGACGATTGAGGCGAGACTAACAAAAATTAAGGGTTAGGTGGATTCATTCGATAAAAACAACAGAAGCTAAGCTTCGCTTTGTAAAAGAAACAAGCAATAGTGACGAACCTTGTCTTTCTTGCCAAACAACCTTCCAAGGGAGGATTTGATTCCTTTCTTCTTTGCTCCTCCTGATCCTTGGTTGGCTTGTGCTGCTCGCTTTTGAAGAGACTCCTGGCTGCCGCAGCTACTGTTTGGAGTGGAGCCATCCAACGACCTGCCACAACGAACACAGATGAACACAAAAACATCCGCGGTTAGCAACCGAGCTGTTAATTTTATGTGTGTGTGTGTGTGTGTGTGTGTGTGTGTGTGTGTAAATTTAAAGTTGTGTGTATGGTAGAAACCTGATGAAGGGTTAAGTAGGCCGAAAACATTCGCCTTTGTAAATATATTTTTTTAATGTTTAAATGTAAAAATGAAGAATGCTGAATCCACTATGGCTGCTTTTTAGAACTTTTACAATCTCTGCTCTTCTGTTAAGCTGACAAACCATAAATAAAGCAAAGCTTTTTCAGTAAAAACAATGCAACAAATATTTCTTATTCACAATATGTCTGAAGAGTGTTGGGAGTTGATTATATCGACCGAAATATAACGCGGCAAAGCTGCATGTTTGTAGGTCAAGATGGTGTGACAAGCTTCAAAGAAAACAACCACGTGCCCTCTGTACAGAGCACCATGGCTATTCTATTCCATATTCAGTTAAAAGTTGATAGAGAGATGCAATAACTTTGCTACTTGCATTGAGAAAACTATTCTACATACATTGAATAAATAACAGGCTTATTATTATAAATATCACAATTTACTTATGGATAAAAAATTGAAAAATAATGCGGGATATTCCAAAAATTTTTTCCGAGACAAAAGCCTTACTTACAAAATATAAATTAAAATTATTCAACAAAAATTTTAAAAATACAATTAAATAGTGTTCAGTACATTAAGTAATAGAAAGTCAATCAGTAGCTAGCAGCTTAGCACTTGTTTCTTAACTTACAATTTGGAATCTTCTTGTTCTAAAATTCTCTGGTTCTGCGCGTCGTCCAACACTGGATTCTAGAAACAAACATGACGCTTCAAGCAAAAATATGCAACAATTGCGAGAGAGACTAAATGCATAAAGCAAATTTGCAAGAAGCTCTTCATAAAACGACGCAAAAAATAAAACGACAATAGACCTTTTTAAAAACATTTTGTAAGCACTCCTTTTAATCATTTCACAACCACAAGCTTGCCAATGCATTGTTCAGTTGAAAAAAATAAAGATTTTAATGGAAGATTCTTGATTTTAAAGATAAGTTGATAAGAATCAGAATAAGTCCATGAGCATTTAAGTAATACAAATATCTTCTACCCCACTCTACTTTTTCATCAAACACTTTGCAAAGTACAGTTCCTCTGTGTACGGCCGTGTTGTCCTGGTTGCTGCTTTCTGTTTTAAGCGGAATCACCATGGTAGGTCAGTAGCTTATTTAAGAATTTGCAGTAAAACGCTTTTTACAAGAGAACGGAAACTCCTCAGGCAGACTGAGCACTGAAATCGCGTCTGCACACTAAGCATCCCGCCGACTAAGTCTTAGATCAACCAGAATCAAGTTACCGAAAATTCTTCTCTGGATCTGGGCGTGGTGTGCCCTCCGGGATAGACAACCGCACCACTATCGAGTTGAAACATAGGCCGCCTTTCTTCACCTGAAGCGGGAGGCCGAGATTCCAGTTCTTGTTGCAATTTTTCTTGCTGCAAAACGCTTCAAACAAAACAAAATATTACAAAATCTAATAGAATAAAAAGTTGCAGATGGCTTCTCACTTTATTTCTTGGTTAATAGCGTCTAGTTGATCTTGGAGCATGTAAGCAACAGAATTGACATCCATCGGTGCATTGTACGGCAGTAAATCCACAGCAGAGTAAACGCTGTCGTCCAAATCTGTCAGGCCGAGAAAATAGTTTGAAAAGTTTTCAAAAACGTTATGACTTTGAGTTAATCAAACCTCACTACATTCAGCTTCAGCATCAGTTTTCTTTAAATATTGTCTTTTTTTTTAATTAAGTGTTATTGCACAACTTATCACATTGACTTTGCTGAGTATAACATGAGACATCATGATATTACTCAACGTAAGCAAGAAAAGCTTTGAGCTTGTGGATTATAAAAAGTTAATAATAATCCACAATGAGCAAAACTTTTCGAGAATATCATGTGGTGAATTAAGCCGAAACCGAACCAACGATTCACAAGAAAGCGATGCCGTTGATGCTTGAATCCAGGTTAGAGAAGTTTAACTGATAGCTGGCATCTTCGCCTCGTTTTTTTTGGTTCAATTTTTGTTGAACTAAGCAAAGGACAATACGGAGAAATAATATTGCACTAAAACTTGGCCAATTGTGTATCGCTAAAGTCAGAAAAGTATTTAAAATTCAAACACAAATTCAACACAAATTCAAACACAAATTCAAACACAAATTCAAACACAAATTCAACACAAATTCAACACAAATTCAAACACAAATTCAAACACAAATTCAACACTAATTCAAACAGAAACCCGTCACGGCTTTTTCAAAAACATCTCTGCTTCACTGAAACTACTGGTGCGAGTTTTGTTTTTGTGAAGATTAGACAATAATTTACCTGATGCTGCAGTTCCATCACCAGCTCTTTTATTGTCAAATGCAATTGGAACAGAAGCAGAGTCTGTCTTATCCCAATCCGATTCGTCAAAGACAGGCATCTAAGAATGAATAGCGAAATTTTTAACAGCTTATCTCTAACACAATAACTCTTAAACTGCATTTCAAATGTAATCGTCAATAAACGGTTTCAATGCGTCAAGATAGGAATGTGTGCTGCTCGTATTGTATAAAGCCAAAGCCAGAACGCACTGTTATAAGCAAAAGAAAATGTGTGGCTGCAGAAAAAAGAATCAATTATACTTCTTATTTAATCAAACACTTTTAATTAGTTCTTTTCAGTTCGGTCACTTGAATAACGTAAAAATCTGAAGCACTACATAAATGACTATGACGAGACGTACCGAGTCTGGATCATGGCGAGCATCTGATCGAAACTTGCTCAACGAATAAGAATCCCCTGCTCTGCAAGCACAAAATATCAAATAAAACTGTTGAATGTCAACAATTTCATTTTCCATTTTTGTTTTATTTGAAATATTAACTTTGACACCATGTTTAGTGAGTTGGCATACCTACTGTAAGTTCCATAAAGTTGAACGCTAGATAAATTTGAATCTGGCACGTCATCAAGGCTTGACCTTGACAATGGGGGCTGCACGACCCTGAACTGAGAAAGGTCGGGGGTGCTAGCGGCCACGTGGACGGGGTTTCGCGTTGCGCTAGAAGCGAACGCAGAATTCGTAGACGGAACAACTTTTCGATCCAGCGAGGAAGCCTGAAGAATTTTTTAGGTAGTTACGTCATCGTTGCGTATCGAACGACAAAAAAAAAGGCAACCAACACAGGACATAATTTTAATCACGTGGCACGATACCGAGAAGTGAAGTCTAAAAATAAACCTTTGCCAAACGACCACGTGTAGACTGTCATCGTTTATCGAGAACTCTTTCTCATACAACACGAACATACATTCACATGAAATCAATCCACCACGTCGCTCGTAGTTAAGTTCATAAAGAATACGAAACCAACCTGGGAGCAGTAGAGAGACAACTGGGACTCTAACCGACCGACGTTGTCCTTCCAGTGGTCCTGCATTCGATCACGTGATTTCAATTTCATACACCACTTCTTTTGTAGTATATAGTATACTCGAATAATTAATAATCAACAGAACTTTAACGAAAATGCAATTCCGTTTATATACGCTATGAACTGGTAATGAGATATTTAACTTTTATCCATAACTGTATTTTTAACTGAGGAACCACACTAATAGCTTGGGCAACTAATCTGGTAAAAACAATATTATTATATCTTGTGTAATTGAAAGATTGAAAATACAGATGACAAAATAAATCTATTTTGAATTTTCGGAATAACTTTTACGAAACTTTTAAAATATTCGGACAGTTATGTAAAAACTATCGAATTTATATCCAAAAATAAGAATTAAGTTAAAATTACCTTTTCCAGTTGCGCTGATTCCAACGCTTTCCTGGTGATGTCCAACTCATTGTTTAAGTTGTCCTAAAACCAACGAGTTCAATTAACTTTAGTAATCTGAAAACATTTTCTAGATAAATATCAACAAAATTAGTCGAAAAATAAAGGTTCTTTATCACAAATTTTTATTACATCGCTCTATTTGGAAAGCCAAAAGAAAAACCGTCAAATTATAGGGAGTTTAAAATTCTTAGCTTATCGCTTAGTTGAAGATAAGCGAAAGATGTGGTCGAAATGGAAGTTTGGAACAACTAACCACGACATGACTAAGTTGTTTAGTTACAAGTCGACAAGAGCTGAAGCGTCTTGAATTCACAATTACGGCTAAGCATGGATATGGAGGGGAGTTAAAAATTAAAAAATTGCAAATGAGGCTCTAAAAATTTTATGGTATACCGTAATAGTAAAAATTAAACAAATTGATCTTTTTACTTTAGTCGCCAAAAATCCCCATACAAACCCCTCAAAATTTGGTATATTGCTTTCTTCAAAGTATCGTAAATTTTTGCTGTACTATAGTTGATACTTTTGTACTAGCTGATGATATGTCGAAGTTTCTTTATTTGTCAGGTATATTTTTCCCCAACCCCAACTTGAAATTGTTTTTTGAAATCTTAGTAAATAGCATCCATGTCCCTCCAGATTGCTTTCGCAGAGAATTGCAATTAGCTTTTTTTAATTCTGATTTAATTCAAGTTAATTCATATTTTTTAAATTTGAAAGTATATCAGTAAGGTAACTTTCATTCATTCATTTATGTATTTATCATCTTTCTCCTCTGACTTGTAAGACAACGTTGAAGGCGATAAACTTAGGGCAACAATCAAGCGATTACCTCGACCTAATTTCGAAAATCATAAGATATTACTATTTGATTAAAATTTTTTAGTTTGTATTTAGATATGACTGTAGACCTACAGTAATTTAGAGCTTCTAGTTTCTTTCCGAAAGAGACAACAGAATGACAAAAGTAGGTTTTGAATTGCAACTTGTTGATTGTGTTCCCCTTAATATGACCTTCCTACTTACCTGTTTTTGTAACTCTTCACCAGGAAAAATAGTTTGGCTACTACTCAAGGGAAACGACAAGCATGTATCTCTGTAATACCTGACCTAATGCCACAGACTTTTTGCTTTGTGTTCAATTAACTCCAGTTTGAATCAATAAACATTAAATAAAAGTGTGTTTGAGAAAGTAAATATTTTGGCATGTGGTCTGCTTTAAAGTCAATGGCAATGAAGTTATCATAACTTTATATTTTTGGCCTCAAAAACTGTCATTTCGGTGATAAAATATTTTAAAAATTTTTTAAAAGGTGATAAAAATTTTTTAAAAATTATTTTTATTATTAGCACAGCACTTGCCAGATAAAATACACAGCACAGTTGTTCTTTTAACAAAACTAAATTAGGGCAGTTATTGCTCATTGGCAATGCTGGTAAACTTCGGTATCTACCATTCATGGTATTAGCATTTTACAGCTATGTAAGAAATTAGTTTTTGTATCAATTTATAAATTAGTTTATTTTGATGTTCTGTATCATTTAAAAGCTATGTCTTTTTGAATGAAATAAAGTTGACGTAAACCACAATTTGCTATTTTTCATATTTTGCACCCTCATTAATATTTACTACAGCAGGGATTGCCAACCTTTTCACGATCTAGTACCGCTCGGGCATCCCGCATCGTCAACGCGTACCACTTCTTCCAGAGCAACTGATTTGATTTAATCTTAGCTTATTCAGAAGAATAATATACATTAAACTAATAATAACAGACCACAATTAAATTTAATAAGATTTTTATTTTTGTTTACTTTCTATCAATTAATCGCTGCATGGCGTGAATTTGCTAACAGCGCAAAGTCATGTTCAGCCACACTTAGTCGGTTTTGATTTTTCAATTTGATGTTTATCATAATTGAAAATCCCAGCTCGCTCTCCTAGTAGAAGGGAAAATTATCAGCAGTGGAACAGCGTGGGAAGCTAGCATCAAATATAAAGAAGCCATACCAAGCCCGAAGTTTATTCGAGAATATTCTTTGTGTTTTGCTTTGCTGTCTGGTCTTCCTAAATATCTATCAACTCCTCTTGCTCGCCAGTTGTGGCTCATGGCTCAGCAACAATTTAGTTTTTACCACATTCTGTGTAAAGCAAACGTAAAAAAGTAGTTGACAGCAGTGGTTGACATCTGTAGATTCATCAAGTTGTATGGCGAATTCAAACTTCGAAGCTCTTACTCCTGCATTCACTTGGGCGATATCAATCAACATTTCCGCAATGCGCTGCATCACAGTATTGTTGAAAAAGGGAACACTCTCCAACTTTACCACAATCAGCTCTACTTTGCTCGAGGTTTTTGCAGCTGACATAACAAGAGACTCTGCAGTCTGCAATCGCAAAGGCTTTCAAGTGTTTGGCCATTTAGAAAGTGACTTTATAAGATGCCTTGGCAATCTCTGCACCCTTCTGCTGGATCAGGCCAGTTTTATCCATGCGCTGACGCTTTACGTTTTCGCCCACACGCTGGAAGTAGCTCTGATCTCGGTCTATTTTATCAGCGTGGTTCGTTTACAGATGGCGTTTTGGCAGGATGGGTTGTACGGCCGCATGGAGAGTCTTTTCATACAAACCACACACTCTTGAATAACTTCTCCACTGTGCTCAATTAGATATAACCATATTTTACGTATGCTGGATCATGCTTTCGTTTGGGCATGATGCAAGGTCAAGTAAAAAATTTAACAAAAATTAATACAAAATAACCAACTTAATAACCTGCATTACAACCAGTACTTTCATAGAATTACTATGGAGTATAAACTATCTCTTTCAATGTGAATGTGATTGAATATTTATCAAATCTATTCTAAACTTAATTATGGCATGTAAATGACAACTAACGTGTTCAATCAGTTGTTTGTAGCTTACACTGAAACTGTACATGAGATCTATCAAGCTGTTGTTGTAAGAAAAGTGAAGCTTATGAGCAATCATTTGATTTAATTTACTCCCTCAGTGTTCTGCTGCTTTTCAAAGCAACTGTGCTCTTTCTGTTGTAAAAAATAGGTCTAATAGATCTATCTGATTTTGAAGACCGCAATATTAATAAACAATCGAATAGCAGGCTACAGAAAAATTTATTTCCTAAGAAAAAAACCCAATAAGTAAACTTCATGAAAAAATAGAAGTTGCTCGCGTACCACAGATTGGGAACCCCTGTACTACACTCATTTATATGAGGTTTTTCTTCAAAAAAACAATTTTTCTAGTATGAACATGTTTATCGATTTTGATACCATATGTTTTTTAAGGGCTTTATATAAATTTAAATTGTAAGCCCCTCCCCTAGCATGGAGTGAATGGAGCAGGTGCAGGTTTCCTAAAAAAGACGTAAAAATAATCACTCCCCAAGCAAATAAAATGGTCTTGCTACAATGACAACATAAAAAAGTTGTTTAATTCCAGTACTGACCTTTTTTTGGTTTTTGCATGCATGAAACACCATTTTCGTACAGTCAGGTCCATTATGTCTTTTTTTATTTATTTTTAATTTTTTTTACTTAAATGAAAAACAAGAAAAACAAAAACTCTTTACTTTACTTCTACATTTTTTTTCCAAAATGCTCATTTTTATCTCTTGCACCAAGCGCTTTTATAAATCATCACTGATTATTACGAAATAAAAATCAAGATGCTTTGTTTTAAATTTTTTTTTCACAGGTGATTTGGCAATTTTTAAGAGTGCATTTCTCCATAACATAGCCGGATGTTGCAATTGAAACCACGCTATTTTACAAAGGACGAACCAAAGAACCTGGATTCTATTTTACCCGGGTTTTTAAATTTGTTATAACTTTGGCTCGAGTCGTTACGATCTTAACCTTTAGAACCTTCATTATCCACGAACTGCTTGTCATGCGTATCTGGAATTGAAATGCAGAATTTCATGCGCATAATCATCGCATCAAAATGTCGAAATACAAACAGTGTGTTTTGCATTATTTTATAACCAATGTCAAAATCTGTGTCTTTAAACTCGCAAAGTGACTTTGTACAGAGCGATCAGGTTTTCGGAACAATAGTTGGTTTCGATAATTGATAGTTTTTAAAGTCGATATCAAACCAGAAAAGTTATTTACAACGCATTCGTATCGTAATCGAGTTCCAAACTATGGAAAGGGTTTATTTTATTTTGGAAATCAGAATTTGAGACAAACTTACTAGACGCTGACAAAATAGCAATGACCAGCTAATTTTTACAGAAAAACTAAAAGTTGCTCAGCCCTGGACAAATATTTAAAAATGAAAAAAATGCAATAACATTCAAAGAGCGTGTTGAAGTGGTAGAAAAAATCGTTTTATGACGACTGCGACCAACTCAGTCTCGCTTCAAATTCTAATCTTATTATTTTATTGTGGTTGGAAAAGATACGTCACTCTGTGTTGCAAGCAACTCAAACTTACGGTCAAACGAATATTAATTTTAGACAATACAAATAAAAACTTTTAACCGGATAACAATATCTAGGCATCTCAGGGAAACTGTGGTGTGGTCGCTATAAGTTCATCATCATACTGTCGTCACCAGGGTGAAAGATTAATTTGATGATGATAAAGGGCTTAGGAATTTTTAGATAAAACTACCTTTTCCTGCAGTGAAGACATTTTCTCTTTCATTTGTACTTTAAGCCTTTCATCCGATTCCGCAAGAAGATTATTAATAGTATCGGTCAAACGTTGGTTGTGCGCTTCGACCATTTTCTCTCGCTGTCGCGCCTTTGAAAGAATGAATCAAGAAAATTTTAATGAAATGAGTGCAATAAAAAAAAAGCTTTTAATTTAAAGAATATAACTTCGTTATTTAATGCTTATGAAAGAAAAGCAAACTAGAGTTGCAACAAGAATAAAACTGTGCAAGGAAGCTCTTGCACTTGGTACCCACACAAGCAAGTTCTTGCGTCTTTTCTTCCAATTGCAATTCGAGACTTTTCAATCTTTCTTCGACGTTTTCATGTCTTTCTTCAGCTTTAGACAAAGCAGCACTGCGCTGGGCGAGCTCTGCTTCAACCTGAAACAACGAGAAAATAAAAAATCGAATTCCATCATGCAGAGAGCAAGCAACATACTTCTGGCAACGCTTCAGCTCTTCTCAGAGATTGTTGTACTTTGTGATCAGCTGCTGCCAGACGCTGCTGTAACAACTCGTTCTGTTCTTCAACCTATAATAATGAAGCTTGATTCAAAACTCGTGCGTCACCAACAAGTTGGTTGACAGTGGGTCAACATCGGAACAAAATGGAAGAATTTCTTCTCTGATTTCATTAAAAAAAAGAATACCAGTGTTTGAATTTTAAAAATACACAGGTGCGATATGAAGAAACGTGTCAGGAAAAACAGGAGTTAGAAAAACGATTTCAGACAAGACGCCGAGAACTCGGTCAACTAATGCATGAAAACAACATGTGCGATTAAAAATGTATTCATACAAGGGAAATAATCACGACGCGGTAATAAAAACCAAAGCGATCATCACATGACTGCAAACCTGGCGGAAATGTTCTGTTACGTTCGCCAGTTCCGTTTGGAGTCTGTCGTTGTGTTTGTGTGCGGTCGCACACTCGCGTTGAACTTGCAGATATCGCTTCTCCAACGTCGCCATCCTCTGTTCTTGTTCCATCTTGAAATCCGAGTCCTATATGATGCAGTATGATGCACGTGAAAGTCAACCACGCGATGGTCGCTCAGTTAAAAACGATTTAAATAATATCTTTATCAGGTCGCTTCATACGCAGAAGAGTGCGCGAGTTTGGGGGTCCGTTTCCAAAACGTTACATCTGGAAGTAGGCAAGTTGATTTAAAAATCCCTCGGGTCAGTACAAGTAATTAAAAGTCAGATTCGTTTAGGTGGGTCTTGAAATTTGAAACTTGTCAAAGCGATAACAATGAAAAAATACGGCAACATGAGGCCTAATATTTGACGTCTGTGGAAGGCCACTGCAGCCAATAGCTAGTTTGGAGAAGTTGTTAAATCTGCAACAGCTATGCTAAGAAACATCCATAAGTCCGAGAAATTGTTAATTTATGAAACGGTAAAGGATGATTGCAAGGTCAAAAACGTCAAAAATACATTAAATAACCAAATCTAGTTAGTGGACAGAAACTAGTGCATTGTAGATAATTTTCAAAATAAAAAGTTGTATATACAAAGTGCAAGAGGTCTGTAACGTTAATAATTCGCTTAATTTGATATTTAATCCTCTCTGAGGACAAAAAACTACAATAAAAAGTACTCTGAAAAAACCATTTAAAAATAATTGTGTAGCTGAGTAGATCAGATATGTCTCTATAATTGTATGCGAAATTGTTAAAATGACATTCCACTTTAAGCGTCTATAGCACGATGGTTCTTTCCAAAAAAAATTTTGTTGATGCAAACATAGGTTATCGTGTGAAATTGTAATATAACGCTTATTGATTAGCTGCATTGAACATAAGAATTTTATAACAAAATTCAACTTTTTACTTGAAGCAGAACTGTTGTTGGTCTGTCGACGTTAATGCTTTAAATAAATGCAAAAACTTTCATACGAGTTGTTTATTAATAAAGCCTTATTTTTTAATTTTTTAGGTCGGAAAATTTGCCCAACAAATCACTAATAAACGACTGATTGAAACCTATATCCTGATTTCGAAACATTTTGGAATGTTCTCGCATATCCTAACTTGACTTATTATTTTTTGAAATGATAAGAGACACAAGTATAACTTTTTTATTGTTCATTTATGTGCCCATTTGCAGAATGATTAGCCGCTGCCTCCTTATAATCACAGTGTCAATGGCATCCGGGGAGTTATTATCTTGATTCCAAATAAAAACCAAATAAATTGATTGTTCAATTTCTTTATTATTTTGTACAAAAATAAATTTCCAATCGACGAGTGATATTACTAAATCGTAAATTGCTTTAAATTTTACTATTTAAACTTTTATTTGAGCAGGCAACTTTGTTCGTAAATTTATATTAACCTTGATGTATGAATTAAAAATGTATCTAAATTAAGTTTTTAAATGGTTAGGAATTTCATTATTTACTTTTATTCGGTCTTTTCAGAATGTAAATTAATAACAACGAAACCATAACAAAAAAAAATTTCGAGCAAAAACGCACCAGTTTTTTATATATTAATTTCTCAATGTAGCAAAAATTTGCAAAGCTGTGTTTTGTAACAGAAGCTTATATCACATGTAAGGATTAACCAAGCTAGTAAGCTGTACACTCAAAAATTTGAAACATTTACGATCAGACTGAGCATAGTAAAAAGTATTGTGCGGCCATTAAAAGTTGGAGTTCAAACACCATGTATAATATAGATTTATATAATCTAGACCAGTGTTTCTCAAAGAAGCCCCCCCCCCCCGGTAAATCTCTCGTGGCAGTTTCAAAGTGATTCAAAACGTAAAATTGGGACGAAAATGAAAAAAATCTAGGCAGTTTTAAAGTGATGACTTTTTTTGGTCTTCACTTGACTTTCGAAAAGAAAATGAAGGAACCTGAGGTAGTTTGATACTGGAGACCTTTTCTTCGGTCTTCACTTCACTTTTGGGACAATATTCTAAGCAGAGAGCCCCCGGATGTACCTCGATGTTTGAGAGTCTCTGAAAAGAGGCCACGCACCACCACAGTTTGAAAACCACTGATCCAGATCAAGGGTGCACAAAGTGCGGCTTCTGCCGGGAGTTTTCGCGGCCGCACTCCGCTTTGTAATTGAGATTTATTTATGCCCATGCTTGATTAAAGTTTTTTATTTGATTTATATAGAAAATGGCGGTTATATAATGTAAATGGTGTGTAATTTAATAGAAGATAAATTTTAAAGGTCAATTTAACGTTTAATCTGCTGTTTCAGGATGAAAAATAAATGAAATTTTTTATTGCGCAACCCGCGCAAGCTCGAGAACACTAAAACACGGTCCGTGCTGCAAGAACTTCGAGCAAAACCCTGATCTAAATGTTTCTTTTAATTTCCTATTATTGATTTTTTGAATCGGCAAAGCTTAGATAACAAATCGTAGTAAAGTTCGGGTTCAAACCTAAAAATTTTCAGTTGAAACTTTTTAACGAATGCGATTTTCTTCAGATGAAAGAATACAGACTTTTAGAAACGTTTGTTAGTAGTAAGCGATTAATCAATTGATCACTTCGACAAGATATTATCTCCTTAAATTTGACGTTCAAAGCACAAAAACAAGACCAAATATGTAGACAATACAAGTGATAAACGAAATTGAAAGGTAGCAACGAGTGGTTAGAACTTAACCAGAATATGAGCAATTAAAGATGCCCATCACGAAAACCCAACATGAACTCTCGTCGCCACACGATTCAGCTTTTGCAAAAAAAAAGAAAAGAAAGAGAAGCACTGCACAGTTCCGAAGCTAAGCTCGCCATAGCCACTCGTCAATCAATGAAAATGAAATAAAGCTTCATAAAGAGAGCTGATAGTGAAAATGCTCAAAAAGTACGGTAAGAATGCATGGCTTTGATGATTCAAACCTTCACAAACATCATTTGCTTCGGCTAATCCTAAAGTATAAAGTTGTGGAAGCTAGTTTAAAACCTTGCAGTTTCTCAGTCGGTGTGGTCGTTGGTCAACATAATAAATGCTTTTATGTATTCTGATGAAAAACTAATTGCATCTATTGTTAAGTGTCAAACTCTTGAAAACATGTTTTCTTGACAAACAGTAAGTGATGCTTTGTTGTAATAATCTTGAAGTTCTAACAGATAATAAATTATATTACTGTAGAGAAGAAGTAATTATTATTACTATTCTTGTTTGGTTTCTTCTATTTTCGTCTAGGCAGTAGCAATCTTTATTTGATCAAATTTAACACCATAGAATTGGAAAAAAAAGACTCTTACTTGTTGGCATTCTGTTTGCAATCTGTTTTTAATTTCTTCTGATTTGATTAAGTCTTTTCGGGCAATTTCAAGGCTTTCTTGCAGCTCCGATATTCTATATAACAATTACATAACTATAAGAGTAAAAACAAAATTGAATATAAGCAACTTAATTTCCGAAGATATTTAAACAAATCGGAAGACTAGCAGCGCTTCTTTACTTTTGTATTTGGCTGTTAACGCGCTGACGAAGATGGTCGAGTTCGACGGATTGTTTGTCGTTTGTCTCCTGCAGTAAGACGATCCTGTTCGCTTCCTCTTCCACTTCAGATGGCGACTATAAAAGCGAAAAAAACATGAAAATGATACTTATAACAAAGGGCACGGCCTTTGTTTCTCGTGACAAAAAACCGGATGGTAATAAACGAACGAAATTTATGACACTTTGACATCGATTCTATATCGATTCATATAACACAGCTGAATGACGTTAATCGAGCGACACGAGCCTTGCCTGATCGAATGCGAAGACGACAACAACCATTATATAGCAATCAATCAACGCACTTTGTCTTATGGCAAGATATAGGAAAATCTTGAACATGCAAGGTCGCGAGAAATTACTTCAAGGTACGAATGTCCAAATTAAAGTGCTTCGATCTTACTGAACTGCTCTTGTCTGAAATAACTAACCAAATTAATTTGGTCTTTCTCATGATTGCAAGCAACGTCAACATATAAAGCTTAAAAATTTTAAGAAAAATCTTGAAAAGCTGATAATATCTAGGTCTAATAAAAATATCAGCTTACAAACCAATAAAATGTTTTAAAACTATTGATAGAACAATAAGTAATTGGTATTTAAAGCTTTTTTTCTTTAAGCATTACAGCATCACATTTTTCACAAAAATAATAGGCCTAGAGTAATGGGTTAGTATTTACCGAAGATGCAGATGTCAAATCTGCGGGTCCGACCCCGTTTTCCCGACTATCGTTGGCTCCTTGTATTTTTAATTGATTCAGTTGCTCTTTTAAAACTTTTTTCTAAAAAACAACCCATAAACAAAATAAAAACAATAAAATGCCCAGAAATTTTTACATAAAACCAGGAAAAAACTAAAAATAGATATGAGAATATACATTCAAGTTAAGAAGCCCAATCAAAATCAACAGATAAATTGGTTGCTTGATTTTAAAATCAGTATTATATGAACACAGCTCATCAAAAACATATATTGATAAAGAACAAACACTTAGTGTGGATATATTAACTTCAAGAAAAAGAAAATGCAAACCAAAGAATTTACCAAAAACAAACAGATATTTTAACACCGAGATAATAAACACAGCTCTGTTAATAGTTTGTTAGATATAAAAATATAGTATGAAGTAGCATGCTTAACAATGACATAGAAAAGATTTGAAAAGATAAAAAATTACGAAACTGCCAATTAACTAAACTCGCGAGTCCAGTTTATTTGATGCATGACGAAATAAAAAAGTAAATACACAAGTGACCTCCACCTCTCTTTTTGATGCCTCCAGAAGTTCTTCAAGTTGATATTCATGTTCAAGAGCCGTTTTTAACTTTTCCCTCACCTGCATAGAAAAATTAATAAAATTACTATTTGCAGCAATGGGCGAAGTTTACTTGGTAACTATCAATTGAATCGGTGAGCCAAACGAGAGCAAAAACAAACAGCCTTGCATCCCTAAAATTGTCTTATATTAACTTTACACTAAAATTATTTAGGTAAGAGACAAGCAAACGCGAGCAAAGAAGCGAAGATCATAAAACAATTATTAACGATATTGCGATTGACCATTAACTTGTAGTGAATTTTTTTGAAACATATTGTAAATGCCGTAATACTGCGCAAAAGTTAACATGCAAGGCTTTCAATCATTGATATCATTCAACATATTACATTCTTCTTCGCGTATAAGAAAAGTGGATAAAAGTTATTTCAAAGCTGCACTTAATATAACAGGGACTTTTCCACCCATTAAGTTTTATTTGCACGCTGTGACGAGCAAAATGATAAATAGATAAACACCTAGAGTATACGACAAAAAAGAAGGTTGGTAATAAGCTTTTTCTTTCTTTGCCCAAATCAATAAAATATTAATCATTAAAAATTTTCACTGTTCTGCATCAGTAATCAAGTGACTAACCTTATCATCCAAGGCTTTGTGATGTTCAAATAAAGATTTAAGCGCTTTCAAGACCTCAACTTCACTGGAGACACCGGTGCTTTGTTGTTGTTGTCGTTTCACAACAGTCACGCGAATTGACCGTTCGTGTCTTGAAACTAACATCTCCAAGTGTTCAAGTAACAACTTAAGAATAAAAAAAAAGCTCAAAAAATAATTATACACCTTATGTATAAAAAGCTAGCAATATCAATTACACGTAACAATCAGGTATATTGATCAGTCAAGATCCATATCAGCATAACAGCATAGAAAGAATTGTACAAACGAACTAACACGAGTGTTGGTGCGTTCCGACTTCATATCCTTGACTTCTTCTGTTAACTCACGTAATTTTTCCTGATTTTGATGCAGCTCCATAGTTAATGCAGCACAGTCCTTTAAAAAACACATTAAGTTACAGAATAAAATAAAATTGAACTTATTTTTTAGCTTATATTTAAAAGCAGTGGCAACTGTAAAAACATAATAAAAAATATTTAACAAAAAATAAAAACTTTATTGATCAAATACTACATTTCACGAAATTATTCAAATATCAACCTTAACAAATTTATTTTATTCTCAAGTTTGATCAATGAATTTTTTTATTTTTTGATCCATTTTTGATTGATCAAAGTTAAGAATAAAAAAATAAATTCGTTAAGGTTCTGATATATATATAAGCGAGATTCACAATGCTATTCTATAGTGCCCAGGTTCTTAAACTGGAGGGTGTGCTACCCTAGGGGGGAGGGACATAAAAGATTTATTAGGAGATACGAGGAATTAGTTCCAAACTGAATTGATAGCTGCAATAGTACATTTCTTAGTCCTCACGCTGAATTTGAGATGAAAATGGAGAGTTTTGATTCTGATGGAAAGTGAAGACTTTTTTTTAGTTTTCACTTTGATTTTGAGACAAAAATAGAGAATATGATGATAGGGCTTGGGCTTTGTTTTTTGTTTGTGTCGTCAAGGGGGGGCACAAGTTTTGCTTGCATCAAGAACAGAGGGTGCAAATTTTGCTTACATAAGGAAAAAGGGGCGCAAGTTTTGTTTGCATGAAAAAGGGGGCACATCTCAAAAAGTTTAAGAACTCCTGCTATAGCAAATGATAGTTATTATCTATAGTGAATCTACAATTTTTTTAACATTTAACGAAAAAGTGTATACACAGTATTCATATGTACAAATTTATTTAAAAAGTTTTCATCATTCTTAAGACAAAACCATTTTAAAGATTTATAAAGTAGTTATGCCATGAAAAAAATGTGAATTGCTGTCAAAATCACAAGTGCAATAAGTTTTACATCTTATATGACACTAAATATAATTTCTAAATATTTACTTAACAATTAAAACGTTTAAAGGTTTAATACGCAAGATTGCATTGTTTTGACGAGATTATTCAGGTCAGCGATTCTTAACCAGGGAGGAATTTGTATGTTTAATACTTTTTTTGTGTTATATCAAAAAAATTCAGTTTAACTCATTCGCTGCAGTTACCTTTTGAAATACGTATTTGATTAATGGTATTCCTATATTCTTACGTAACAGTAACAAATAGACACAACGAAATCGAGTTGCAAATTTTTATATTTATTACGTAGTAGTTATACCTTCAAAGACCTGCACATGCATAACTATGGAGTATTTTGACGATAATGCACAGAAGACTGAGCAGCATCAGTAAAAGAGTAGGATTTTATAGTTATTCAACATTTTTAGGTGAATCTGTAGGCATTAAATTTATTAATGTACGTTAATAATATTGTTGCTTACCATTACAGATTCGAGCGATCACTATTTAGCCAAGCTAACTATTAATTGAGATAAGTAACTAAAAGCAAAAGTATGATGAATCTTTTCGCAGTATAATTTTACATCTATTATGATTCGCAATGAAGAAAGACCACAGTGTGCACTTTGTTATATTGTACTGTGACGATTCAATGAGACCAGTAAAAGTTAAGTATTACCTAGATCAGTGTTCTTCAAACTTTTTTCATCGAGACCCATTTTGCACAGCCAAATTTTTTCACGACCCCTAAAAAAAGGTCTTCACCTAAAATCGATTTCTGATTCTGCTATTTTTCCCCCGACATCAAGGTGTTCTCTAAAAAAAAAAAAAAAGGTCTTCACCTAGAATCGATCTCTCATTCCGCTATTTTTGCCCAAAAATCAAGGTGTTCTCTAAACCAGCGGTTCCCAAACTGTGCGCCGCGAAAGTATGCGAAAGTTGTTGTACTTACTGCTTTTCTCACAATAATTGCAGTGTGAAGGTTATTAGCAGCAACTTCCCTTCAGAGAACGATTCCGATTGAGGACCTTTTTCAAACAGCCTGATTTTGGGAGGGAAATAGAGAAAAATAAGGAAATCGGATATAAATCGAAGTGAAGACCTTTTTTTTTTTTTTTTTTTTTAGAGGACACCCTGATTTTTAGAGAAAAAAAGATTGTTCAAAGAAGTAATGGAACTGAATACCTTTTTTCATTACGGCGCCGCAAGTATTTTTAAGTCTTCAAAGGGGGCCGTGAAAAAAAAAGTTTGGGAACCGCTGCTCTAAACAAAAAAAAAAAAAAAAGGTTTTTACTTCGAATTAATCTTGTATTTCGCTGCTTTTCTTCCAAAATCATCGTAATCTCTAAAAATCTAAAATTTAAAATCTCGCGACCCCCATTGAACCACTTTGCGACCCACCAGGGGGTCGCGACTCCCAGTTTGAAGAGCCCTGACCTAGATAATGTCTGCCCACATAGCAAGATAAAGAAAAAACCTATTTTGAATGACGCAGCAAAGCTTTGAAAAAGATAGACTGGATGCTTTAGGAGAATTTTTAGAAGAGACTACAAGATCATTAAAGCTTCATATGTAGTAACCCTTATAATTGCAAAACAAAAGCCCCACACCATTGCAAAAAATTAATCAGCTCTTGTGTTCTAACAATTGCTGTTCTAATGTTGGAAAAAGATGCTGAAAGAAAGCTAGCATTAGTTGCACTTTTCAATAACACAATTCAAAGAAGAATCAAAAATTTGTCCAATGACATCAAATGCCAGGCCGTAGATCAAATCAAAATTGTTTCTTTTGGTCTATTTACAATTCCCAATGATGGATCAAGAAACATCACTCCGTGGGTGCAGTTGATAATGTTTGCAAAATATGTTTACAATGACACATTCAAAAAAGATTTTTTTTCTGCTTGTCTTTAGAAACAACTACAAAAGCAGCAGACATTTTAAAGGTTTCAATCTTTTTTTGAGTTGGAGAATTTGAAATGGAAAAATCTCGCCGATTGTTGCACAGATGGTGCTTTATCAATGTTGAGATGCCACTCTGGTTTTTAAGTTTCTGTGGAGAAAAGCACCAACAAGCAAAGGTGTTCACTGCATGCTGCATAGGCAAGTTTTTGTTTCCAAAGTTTTGCCAGATTCACATCGAAAAGTTATAGATCAGATGATAGAGATTTTAATTTTATCAAACCAGAAGCGTTAAATTCTTGGCTTTTTAATAAGCTATGTGTGGACCTAGATTCTCAACATCTGATACTTCTGTACCACACTCAAACTCAATGGCTCTTCAAAGGGAATGTTAGCTGACAATTCTTTGAACTGAAAGAGGAATTGAAAGAATTTCGTTAACTCAAAAACAAGATGATATATTATATCTGGATGAAAAATGGACAATAGACACTTGCTTACTTACATGATATAATCAAAGAACTCAATAAACTAAATCTTTAAATGCAAGGCAAGAAAACTAACATCATTACATTTGTTGATGTGCTGAAAGCTTTCAAGTCTAATCTGACAAACTGGAAAAGAAAAGTGAAAATGCACAACCACAAAATGTTTGAGAAGTTGGACAAACTCATTGATGCAAGACTAAATGGCATACCCGATCACATGGAGAATGGAATTATGGAACATCTTTCAGCTCTTGAAAGCGAGTTTGAGAGGTATTTTTTAGAAATCACAAATGAAGACCTTGAATTTGTAAGAAATTCTTTTAGGTATCCTGTTGATAAGCCTGCAGGTGAATGTCAGGACAACTTTTTGGAGCACATGAATGATTCTACCATACAGCAAAAATACCAAAAAAACTTCTGCCACAATTTTGAATTGTGATAAAAAAGTCTTACCACAAAACAACAAAAAAAGCTCTTTGCATTTTCTTACCTTTTGTGTTGACCAATCTGTATGAATCAGGATTTTCCTCCCTGTTGCAAATTAAAAGCAAACAAAGAAATGAACCTGACGTTGAAGATGACTAGCAATGTGCACTCTCTCAGACTGCATCTCATATTTAGCTGCTTTCAGTTAAGAAGCAAGGACAAGTATTACATTAATTTGAAAGTTCAGTAAATGCATTTCTGAATTTGTGTGTTTCCTTATTTTGTCTGGTAATTTTTGTAGTATGTACTATGATTGAAGGGAAATGAAAAAATTCAAAATAAGCTAGGGGAGGCATGCAACAAAAAAAGGTTGAAATCCACTGATTTAGGTGATTGTTCACAATGAAAAGAATCTTTAAAAAATTAAACCTTTTATTAAAACATCAACATAGAATCTTAAAAAAAATCTGATGAAAAAGCAATACAAATACTGATATAGAACATTTAACAAAAACTTACAGCTGGCATTTTCGTTTCAAGTTGCTTTATTAAAAGATCTCGTTCTCTCTCTACTTCTTTTAACTTTGCATCAGAATTTGCAAGATTATCTTTTGCATCCTATAAGCATTACAAATGGTAAATTTACAGATATAAATGCAATAGTTAAGAATTACAAATGAATATATACAATTCAAAAGTTAATGCTAAAATAAACACTGCTCCAAAAAATCAAAGTAAAATATTTTTAAAAAATATATAAAATTGCTCCAAACAAACCAATCATATTGTATTAATTGTTTAATCTCCTACCTTGAAGGGCAAAGGCAGAAGTGTCAAAACCAAAGGCAACCAGTAAACAATTACCTAAGACTGGTTTTGATGCCAAGATATTGCTATCCACAATGTTATTTGTACTTACAACTTTAAACAGCTTTTAAAAAATACCTCCAAAGACTGGGAAAGCTTGTCTCTTTCACCAAGTACAGTGACCAAAAGTTGTTCCATATGCTCCTAAAATGATGATTAGTCAAATATTTAAAATTTTTCTAAAAAATATAATGGTATAAAAAACTAGAAAAATACATTCAATAAAATTAATTTGTTTACAAAGTTAAAAAAAGATATCTAAAAACTTTAATCAGATCTTTTCTTTCATTAACTTAGAACTTTAAAGTTTCTTTATATATAATTCATGCAATAATTTCACAATATAAAATTAAGCTCTGGAAATTTTATCTTAAGTTTAACTGGTATTTTTTAAAAATAAATTGGGCCAGGGGTGCAAAAATGCGGTTGCACAGTTACATTGGACAACCAAAAACTTGCATGCAGGATCATGATTTTCAGTAACATAATAGTATCTGGTTTATCTTTAAAACTGTAATATTCAATGAATAATAATAAAACACAAAAGCAAGAAAATTTTTTGGCAATAATATAGTTTTATAATGTGGTAACTTGGCTGGAACTGCATGTTTTGCTTTTAAATAAATACACTTCAAATGTTATCATAAAATACAGTACTTAGAGGACTAATAAAATGCAGAATGCCTACAAAATATTAGTAAAATTCAATTCGTGGCTAGTTTTCAAATAGTTGAATATGTTATTTGTATATATAACAAATTTGTTTTCTCTTTGTTAATACAATTAGATTAATATTTAATCTTAATTTTAATAATGCTTCCAGGTACATCAAATTCATTGCTAATTTATGTAATAATTATGTAAATAATGTGAGCAAAAGATTTTGGATTGACAATTGATTTAATCGTCTAAATTTTTGATTTTCAAGTTATATTGGCTTTCATGAATAAATATGAAAGCAGTTAGCAAAGCATTGTCAGTTAAATATAGGAATATAATCAAATCTATAACAATGATCAAGAATTAAAATATCTAATTTTTTAATGATTCATTGCTAGACAAAATGCACTAAAACAAAATTATTGAAAATGTTTTCATGTATTTTTGTCACAAAAGATATACAAGGTCTGCCATAAGTAACTGTATATTTTTTATTGGTTGTAACTTTGTTGATACTTATTCAATTTTTCTATTTTATATGTAATTTAAAACTGAAATCTTATATTTTTATTTCATATTTCAGATATAGGCCTACTGTTATATTGATTATGTCCTCCCAATTAACAAAAGAGCAAAAGATTGTGGTTTTGAAGTGGCTCTAGAAAGCTGAGAGTTCAACATTCATCCAACAAGAATTTTGAAAGCAATTTTAATCCTAGTTGTTGACATATCCAGCAAATATTAGTCTTGTGAAAAAGTTTGACATGGGTGGTACAGTGGAAGATTTGCCATGCTCAGGTTGGTCTGTTATGGAAATGACAGCTGAACATCAAACTGAAATGGTGGCTTTTGCTGCAATCTTTTGCTCTTTTGCTAACATAATACATAATCAATATAACAGTATATCTGAAATATGAAATAAAAAATACAAGATTTCAGCTTTCAAAAGACATATAAAATAGAAAAATTGAATAAGTATCAACAAAGTTACAAGCAATAAAAAATATGTAGTTACTTATGGCAGACCCTGTATAATCAATTTTTGAATTACAACAGAGTTTTAGATGAGATGCTTAAGATCTCATTACTAATACACATGTCATAGATTTGCCACCACTGTGACTACACCACAGATGTGTTCTTATTTAGTATAATAACTATGCTTTGCTTTTTTCATCCTTTAATTTAACCTCTATTTTAACTTATAATGATAATAAAAACAAAAATTCTTTAAATTTTTCAAGATATTTGCATTTATAACAATTTTATATTACAATATATTTGGAACATGAATGATGTATGGCAAAGCTGTAAAATGTATGTGCTACTAAAAACTTGAGTCTTTTCAAGAAGGCACCACAGCTGTTTTTTATTGGTGAAACCAGCAGGAATCCTCCTTACAATACCAGAAGGGAATAAAAAAGTCAAAAGAAATAGGAACTCTTTCAGAAGCAATACTAACCACAAGGAAGATTCTAGGTTAGTTTCACTAACAAAAATCGTTCATAGTTACTTGTTAAAAGGACCCTAAAAATTTTGGTTCTTTTCAAGAAATCACTGTAAGTGATTTTTGTTTGTAAAATTAACTCTGATCTCCCCGCAGATACAATCGCTTCTTGAAGAGATCCTTTTCCTCTGGTTTCTTTCTTATTTCACCTTGGTGCTGTAGGGGGGATTCCAGGTTAGTTTCATCAAAAAAAGTTGCTTATGGTGACTTCTTGAGACTCAAAATTTCTATGAACTACCAAACTCCACAACAAATTTTGAACCCTTGAATTGGATGCTTTAAAACCCAATAATTTTTGTCTTAAATAATTATACAGTAGAATTTGCCTAATTTGTCACCTCAAGATTACAAAAAGTGATGATTTAGGCAAAGTGATAAATTATGCAATCAGTTTAAAACTCTATCAAAGCAGTTTGTATATTTTATCATAGTAACTTATATACATAATGCTTTAAGTTGCTATGGAATATGAGTTTATGATGTTATGGTTGAATATAACAATACACACATAACCCAAACCATGCAATACTGGTACACAGATAATATTAAATAAAGTTGGTGAAAGTAAACTTTGGTACAATAATTCACAAAAATTTTAATAGCAATATGACATCTTTGACTCCTAATTTTTTATGTAACTTTGCTAGTGCAACAATTTTGAATCAACTGCAGAAAGCACTACTTTCAATGGAAATTAAAAAAAAACTTTTTTATTGTTTAAATTAAACTCTTTAATTCCTCTACTCTATCTACACTCCTCCATTTAATCTAACACTTTTTAAATCATTAATAAACTTCAAAGACTTTCTGCGTTTTCTTAATGGGGGGTCTGGTCTTGCTTTGGACCTCTTGTATAAATTTGATAAACAAATTGCAAGGGAAAAAATTCTCAGATAAAAAGCCTCAATTTGTTTGAATTTCCACACATACTAACTAAGTGCTCAAACATCAAAAGTGAAACTGTAAATGACATATTAGCTGAGTGAAACGCTTCTCAAGGATAGAAAGAGGTGACAAATTCAGTGAATTGATGAATAAGATGATGGTGAATTAGACAAACCAAACCATGCATAAAAGATAGAAATTTTGTCATGACCAAGAAAAAAAAATGACAAATTGAACAAACTGACTGATTAAATAGTAACAAATTAGATAAATTCTACTGTAGTAATTATATAAAACAATAAAAAGTCTAGTTAAGGTTACATTTTAAAAAGATAAAAATTAACTAAAAGTATATTGGTTTATTTGTCAAACCATTCCAGTCAAATTTTATAAAATCTAGAAAAAAAACTTATAAAATTGAATATAATAAATTGAAAAAACCTTAGCTTCTTCGTCTTCATCATCATCAGCAGAGCCAAAATTACTCAATCTATCTTCAGCTATAGTTGGCAATATATCAGGCATCATATTGATAACAATATTGTAAAGTTTCAACTGCCAGGTTTATAAATCCACTAGCAACTTAACTGACATACTTTTTTTTTATACAAAATTACATTATGATAAAATATTGTTAATATACAATTTTTTTTAATTCTATGCATAAATAACATTGATTAGGGTTTGAATCCACTGGAATTAACTCAACAAAAATTAAATAAAAACCATATAATAAGCCATACATTTTATATTGATAAATATCAAAATTTGACATTGATATTATGAAAATAGCTTTGAACCAACAAATTAAGATTCTTGTTTATTATTTGCCAAGCTTAGTAAGCATTTAAATTTTAAGTAATTTATAAAGCCTACAACATTAGTAATGGCAAGCAGTGAATAAGAGCTGAAATTAAATAACAAAAAATATTAAAATGTGTTTTAAAAATAAAGTTTATAATTAGTTTTTTTTTAACTTGTGATTAACTTGGCTTATATCAACATAACGCATTTGTATAATCTTGCAAAAAAGTTTTACACCAGATGCCCTTCCTGCTGCAACCCTCCCCATTTATCCAGGCTTGGGACCGGCATCAGGAAACACTGAAATGCACCCCCAATGGCTGGGTTACAGATAGGATTACGAACAAAGTAAGGAGAGAACCATTGTGGACGATGCTGTTTGCTAATAATATTGTGATTTGCAAAGAGACCAAAGAAGAAGTAGAGCAGAGAATAGAATGCTGGAGGTATGCATTGGAAAGACGAGGGATGAAAGTAAGTAGGTCAAAGACCAAATATCTGTGCATAAACAAGAGAAATGACAAAGAAACAGTGAAGATGGAAGACATAAAAACGCCAAGAGTAAAGGAATTTAAATGTTTGGGATCAACTGTGCAAGAAAGTGGTAGTTGTGAGAGGGAGGTAAAGAGGAGAGTGCAGGCAGGATGGAACAGATGGAGAAAAGTATTGGGAGTAATCTGTGAAAAGAGGTTACCAGCTAGAGCAAAAAGAAAAGTGTACAGTTCAGTGATGAGACCAGCAATGGTGTATGGACTTGAGACAGTGGCAGTCACAAAGAAACAAGTAGAAGAGATGAAAGTTGCAGAGATGAAAACGTTGAGGTTTGCTTTGGGAGTAACAAAAGATAAAATTAAAAATTAGTACATCAGGGGTACAGTTAAGATAGAATGATTAGGAATGAAGATGAGGGAGGGTAGGCTGAGGTGGTATGGACATGTCATGAAGAGAGACCAGAAGCACGTAGGAAGAAGGGTGATAGAAATGGAGTTACTGGGAAAGAGGAAAAGAGAGAGGCCAAAAAGATTTTTAGATGTAGTGAAGAAAGATATGGGGAAAGTTGGTGCAAGAGAGATGGACATTGAAAACAGGACACTTTGGAGAAACATTATATGCTGTGGCTACCCCTGACCAAAGGGAAAAGCCAATAGAAGAAGATAAACTTGGCTTATATAAAAATACTCATCAAATTTAAAACAAAAATAAAGGGTAAATGGCAAATTACCACTTTATGCTGTTATATGCACACAGTTTAATAAAGCATGACAGTCAGTTTGTTAGAAAACCTCATAGCCCAATTTCATCCATTGACAGATATCAACAAAAATGCTGCATACCATATGCATTTTAACAGAACAATTTTATGGTCTTTTCAAAAAGGGACTGTAACTGCTTTTAGTTGGTGAAATTAACCTGGAATCCCCCTACAGCACCAAGAGGAAATAAAAAAGTAAACAAGAGAAAAGGACTCCTCAAGTACAATAGTAACCACAGGGGGAATTCCACACTAGCTTCACAAACAAAAAGCACTCACAGCCACTTCTTGAAGAGACCCCAATTGAGTAATGCTAATTGCAGAATTATGAGCAATATAAAAATATAAATATAGATTAACACCGTATGAAAATCAGTACTTCTAAAGTGCTCAATAACAAAGTTAGAGCTTAAATTAACAATAGCAAAAACACGGGAATAAAAACAAGGATAAAGGCCTACAGACTGTTTCACCCATAAAAGGGATCATCAGGGGTATCTTATTCAAATAAAACTCTATTTGAATAAGATACCCCTGATGATCCCTTTTATGGGTGAAACAGTCTGTAGGGCTTTTAACCTTGTTTTTATTCCCGTGTTTTTGCTATTGTTAAATATAGATTACGTTTGTTAAAAGTCACTTTTTAAAAACAAAGCACATTAACTATTTTTACTATACACACCAACTTAATACTGGTAAACTAAAAGATAATTCATTCATTGCATTAATAGCCTAAATAAAATTCTAACCCTGTAACCTGTGAAAGCAAATTGTTTAAAATTGATTCAAATTTTCACACATTTTTGATTTAGGTATATATCAAATAACAAAAAAAACTGTGAACTCTATAAACTTCAGATTTAAAAAAATTTTTTTTGAATATGATCTACTTGGTTTTCAAAAACTACTACCTTTTTTTCCCGACATTATCATATATAAATGAGCGGAAAGATTTTTAAAACCAGATTTTTAATCATTTTTGACAATCAAGAAAATATGGGTGAAGAAAATACAAGAAATTGACAAATAGCAAAATATTTTAGACCTGGCCAAGTGGCCGTGGTATTGGATTAGGATTTCAATCCATCGGAATTAAGAGATTTTAAGAATTTGAACTTTTTAATTTAAAAAACCGGATTTCAAATTGGATTTGGATTTTTTTTCGTGATATATTATTGTAATAAACGCGAAGTTGTAAATTAGTTTACAGATACCACCAGAGATACAACTACAACGTAACAAGCCAGTTTGAACAAAGTAGGAATGAAGACTTTTTTTGTGAAAACGTTTAGAAACTCTGAAAATTTGTACTCAATATTAAGTCTGAAAAAGTTAACTGTAGCCATATGTTATGCTGTAGCCAAGTAATCACCTACCAGCACAACATCACGCCACTAGTCTCTGGAAAAAGTCTTTTGAAGCAGCAGGGGTAATCCAAGATTGGGAATCTAGATTGGCTCATTTGAGGGTTAAGGGATAACTCCTCTAAGATATCCTTGGAGCGTCACATTAAATTCTAGTAATTTAACTGTTTCAAATATTTACCATTGAATTACACTGTCGGCAGCATTGTCGAGCGGTTAAGAGTTTCGTGATTGTGAACGACGTGGTCTGTGTTTAAAATCTACTCGCGCCATTCTGTTGCACCTTGGGAGAGACATTTTATGGCATTTTTTCCTTGTTGGCAGCTAAACAAACAGTTCTGAATTTTAGTTGTATCTCTGTAAAACTAAAAATGCAAAATAAAAAATTTCAACAGGACAGCAACATCTGGACATCTTTGAAAACAGATCGGGGTAATTGCTTGCCTTCGTACAGCGCTTTCGTCGCTTTCCCGCAGGATAAATACCGTATAAAGATGAAATGCAAAAAATGCAATCATATAGGATCAATTGAAATTACCAATATAACATTTTTATTTATTAAAGAAATATAAACAAAAAAGCAACAGCAGTTAAATGTTTTTGCTCAGTTTGTGTTCAAATAAAATGAAGTAAAAATTAAAGAATTTATGTTATTTTAAGTAAATGAGTGCAAAGTCTTTTTACCTTATTTGCATAGTTTATTGCTGGCATGATACTAAGATAAGTTAGACTTAATTTGGCTTTAACATACTGATTCGTTGAAAGTTTATTTTGTTGAAGGTGCTAGTTGTTATTCTAACTTTTGGTATATATTTTTTTTGCTCTTTGAGTGCTTTCAAATCAGGCAAAGATTTTTATGTTAGTTTTGACTGAAAATTTTATTTCAAAATTTGATTTGGAATTATGAAAATGCCAATTAGCCTAACATGAAAAAAAATGTGTTATTTTTATATCTAAGCTAAACTTTTATTTCTTATACCTATATAAAAAAAAACTTTTTTACAGTTTTTTTTCATTTAAAAACTTTTTTGGTTTTTAGTTGATTTTTAGGATCACATGTTTTCAAAAGTTACATTTGAATGAAGGTATTTCATGTTTTTTCTTTTAAAAAGATCGTGCTTAAAAAATGGTTGGCAAACATTGGTATTGGCCTATCCAATTGCATAGGCCTTTCATACAATTTTTATAATTAATCTAAAACAGTAAAGATATTTAAATTTTAAAATTTGATTTTGGATTTGATATGCTTTACAAGTTTTATTAGGAATTGCATCAGGATTAGATTTGGACATTAAAAATAAAAATCCGGCCAGCTTTAAAAAGTTCTTCTTGTATTAGAAAAGAGCTGAAGCCAGCCAAGACGAGTTCAATTATTTGCTATCAAAAAACAAGAAATCGAGTTTATTTTGTATTTTCTTACTGTAGCCTATCAGGGAAAGCAAATTACGTTTTTGAATTTATTTGCATAGATCAGTGCTCCGCTACCGGTGTGCCTCTAGATAATTGAAATCTAAAATAGGCCTACTCCATAGTTTAAAACTTAAGCTTTGCAACTGCTAGACCGGCATTTCTCAACATGGGGTTTGCAGCTCCGTGGGAGTTGCCAAGCTTTTAGGGCAGTTGCATTAACGCTACAAGACTTTTTCATTTTTATTCACAGAAAATTTTTCCTCTGCTTAGTGGTCTTGACAGCAGTTCTAAATTTCAGTAACTCTATATTTATCTTCCTGACTCGCAGGAAAGCGACGGAGGCGCTAATACATAGGGTAAGCAATTACCAGAGGTGGATTCGAGAGACGATACTCGACCGAGACGAGACTTTGGGGTAGCGAGACCGAGACGAGACGAGACGAGACGAGATTTTGCAGTACTGAGACCAGACGAGATACGAGACTTTATATAAGTTGTTTTAGTTTACGCCAGAGTTGTGGAGTCAGACTCGGAAGTTGTAGTCGCATATTTTTTGTTGGAATCGGAACCGAAGTAGCTTTTTAAATATGTTGAAGCCGTAGTCGCTTTTTTAGATGTGCTAGAGTTGGCATAGGGTTTATATTTTTCTTTGGCACTTCAACTTCGATTTTTGGTGAATAGTCATATTTATAATCTGAATAATACAAAAACAAGCAAGCAAAAATACGGCGAGTATTTGGACAGGTCACCTTTTGGACTTTAATTTGAAGTGCAAACAAAACGATTTGGGCTTTAGGCTATATTGACTTTATTTGACAAATGTGGATTTTTATTTGCAAAATTAAACTTAAGTTTTGGTTTAGGATTGTTTTAAAAAATTCAACTAAAAATTAAAGAAAGATTTTTATTAGAAAAATACCTCGAAATGTGGTTAATTGCTTATCGTTTTGAAAGTCAAGTGGCAAATAAACAGAAAGTCTTTATTGAATGTCGGCAGCGTGGTCGAGTGGTCGAGTGGTTAAAGCGTCGGGATCGTGATCGACACGGTCTTGGTTCAAAACCTGCTCGCGGCATTCTGTTGTGTCCTGTGGAAAGACACTTTACGGCACTTTCCCCTGCTTGGTGGTCTTCGCAAGCAGTTCTAAATTAAAGTCATATCTTTACTAAAATTTCAAGCGGACAACAATATCTTAATTGGCATCTCCGGAAGCAGGTCTGGGTAATTACTTGCCCTATGTATAGTGCCTACGGCACTTTCCTGCGAGTCAGGAGGATAAATATAGACATAAAAATAAAAGAATATAGCACTGCTTAAAATGTCGAGATTCTTTAAAAATTGTAGGCACTTGTCTAAAGCTACTGCTTGTAATCTCTTATCATTCTCAATATTTATATTATACATTAGCCTAATAGAAAAAAGTGCTTTGGTCAGCGGTTGAGTGTAACCGAGTAAGAATAAAAAAATAATTTTAATCTACTCGTCGTCGTCGTTTGGAAGGGCATCCACTTCAGGTCAGACACAAAACAGGACTGGGGCCGAGGGTTTATCCTTTCACTACCCCAGGCTGTTGTACTTCTCGGATCAGATGCTGGCAGTGATATTGTTAAGCCAGCATCGAGTTTCGTCATCCAAAATCGTCAGACCTCATGCTCCACATCATGCCCGATGTATGGGGCACGTTATTAGGACGTGGTCTGCAGTTGTTCAGCGGCGCCACACTCGCAATTCGATAAAGGAGCGAGACCCCATCTGTGCATGGACGAATATAGTCGCCCAACAACAGTCCAGATACACGGTGAGTCAAGGAGAGTGTCGCTCCCAGTCGGAGAAGCTCATCTGGCTGGATTCCTGAAAGTATGGGAAGGTGGTTCGTTGGAGTGGGACGCAGGTATCTAGTGATTATGCCCAAGGAGTCGTTCAAGACATCGTCTATGAGGCGAGTGTGAGCGCTGCGACACCAGACTGGCGCGCAGTACACAGCTGTTGAGTAGACCACAAATAAGGCGGCTATGCGTAGCGTTTTGGCACCAGCACCCCATCCCGAGCCCACAAGTCGCCTCAGCAGTGTGACGTGACGTCGCCTCGGCCAACTTTAAAAAGCAAAAAAAATAAATTTTTCTAAGAAAAAGAAGTTTGTCATATATTTTTTGGGAATGGCAATAGCTAAGTCGTCAAAGGGAAGGATACGACTTAAATTTTGAGAACCACTGGTTCACCAGCATATTGAAATAATTTTTGTAGAAATGAAGAACTATTTCGTTAAATTTGTGTATATTTTAAATTTTTTTATCGTGTTTTCCAAAACATAATTGAATTTCTTTTAGAAATTTTCTTTAGATTCTAAGGACTTGTTTCGGTTTTCATAGCAATAAATCCTACAGCTGAGTAAAATAGGCTCGCATCTCACACGCAAATATTGCGGTAATAAACATCAAAAGTGAAGCATAGAAGACCTGATTTTATGTTAAAATATTTTTCGGTTTCGAAAGTTTTCACAGATTCGCTAACTTTGGCCCAATTCGGGCGACAGGAAAAACGATCTTTAGTAAAATAACTAATACAGTTTAAAAAAGACAAAGCGGAAAAACGATAAAAGCTTGTACCGTACAATTGTAGTCTACTTGTCGATAATATGTTATTTATGTATAAGTGCATATCTCTGATCACCTTTTATCAAGGGGGGTTGACCCTCAAACCCCCCTTGCGTACGTCTATAAGTTTATGCTAGAATGTAAATCCAAAAATTGTCCTTGTTTTAAAATATTTTGATCAATTTTCGATTTCTATTAAAAAATAGAAAAATATCTCTGAAGCCGCAATAAATTCCTGCTCTAGTTTGAAACACTCAGTTGTCTTAATAAAATTTTACATGTTTTATTGGTCAAAAAGAATAAAACATCCTGGTTAAAAAGGTTTCTGAAAACCTTGGGGTGCTCTAAGCCTGACATACAGCAGTCGTACTCAATAAAACAAGTTAAAAATATTTCATTAAGTAATTTATAAAGTGTAGTTTTTGAATTTGAATTGAATAGATGTACCGCGATTTTAAAAAAAGTCGCGGAGCAACGCCATAGAGAGAGTATAAATTAGACAGGATTAGCAATTAATCTATTGTAGGACTATTAATTTATACAAATTATGAATCTAATGACAAAAAAGAGCTTATGTAATTGTTTTATGACCGCACTTTCAAGATCCAACAAGCTATTAAGCTAATCTTGAACGGGCCCTTTTGTTGAAAAACTATAGGCTACCTCTTTAACTGTAAAGCTGCAAACAACGTTTAATACGTAATCTCGACTTTATACCAGCGTTACAGTTGCCAGAAAATTTTCCTACACTGATGACTTGGCAATCTTGCACTTAACATCCAACTAGAAGGCATTAGAGGAGACTTCAACTGGAGAACATTAGAGTAGCTCAAAATTGCCAAAAAATTTGCCTACGCCGGTGACTTGGCCAGAAATGGGGTGATTACATGACAAATGTAATCGATTACAATACGTCCTGCAATTCCGATTACGATTATTCAAAATTTGAATGTAATCGATTGCGATTACTCACGCATTCTGCAATTCCGTCTACTCAAAATAATCACGCGTTTTTCGAATGCTACAACAGAAATTGTAAAACGCATTGATAGAATAATCTTTTCTTTAATCAGTATCACGATTAGCATTTAAAATGTTGGTTACGTTTTACTGTATAAACATAAGTTTTAAAATCGTTTATTTGAAAGGCGACAACTTACGACGTTACAAATGGGGTTTCCACCCTTGAATGCTAGCTCAATGTAATCGATTACATCTAAGTTTTTGTCGATGTATTCGATTATAATTACGACTACGTCTAAGTTTTTCTCAATGTAATCGATTACGATTACCTCATGTCTTGACTTGGCAAACTTACACTCAACATCCAACAGTAAGACATTAGAGGAGATTTTAAGTCAGAACAGGGCAACTATTTTCCTCGTACCTCCAGAAATGAAAGCTGAAACTCAGTAAAGCCAAGCGGTCTGGGCCGCTTTCCACCTTAATATCAGCTTTTCAGCAGAGTCAAAAGACAAGCCTTACCTTTCTGTGCCGCGCCTACGTACCTCTACATAAAATTGGACAGGGCGCTTACGTTTCGCCGACACCTTGAGTCACTGCGCAAAAAATTAACACGCGCTGGGCTTTTGAGGCAACTAGTGGGGTCGACCCGGGGTGCTGACGCCGCAACATTGCGCACTGCCACTCTAACCTTGGTGCACTTTGTTGCAGAGTAACCTGCTGCTCAGCTGTCTGGTGTCGCCATTTGCCTCATTAACAAGCCTATCAATGACGCTTTGCGCATTGTGACTGGATGCCCGCGCCCTACACCAATAGACAACTTATTTGTCTTAGCAGGTATCCTTCCAACTGAGCTTCGCCGGAAACGAGCCATGCTGTCTCTAGCTTGTCGAGTACAAGAACCTGAACACATATTTATCGAATAGCTTTTGTTTCCATCATGCAGAGGGCGCCTACAGCTCAAATCGAGACAGCTATTTGTACCTGCTGCACTAGAACTTTTAAAAAACTTTTCTATGTCGGACACCAGTGTGGCATCTGGGCGGAAACCAAATGGAATATGGAATGGCAAAGCAATACTCCCGCATACGTACTTTCATTCCCGACGTCAACCCTAAACCATTAGGAAAAGGTTGAGAACCACTGCTTTAGACCAATAAATAAAAGGTAGCTTTGTAGTATACGCGAACCGACTCAGAAATATAAAAAGCAGGTCCAAATTTCATATGAGAAAGTTATACTTAGTGGATATACCATTTGCTTAAAATACAGTATTGATCATTTTCTATGTTTTAAGAAAATTATTTCACATTGTAATCAATAACCTTATTCTAACCTAATAAAAATATTAATATCGCTTTAAACAAAGTCGATTTTATCGGAGCCATAAGCTTTTCGTGACGCTCTCATCAGTGGCAATCGCGTCAAAATGGGACGAACCAGAGAAAATCAAGGTATTTATAGTCTCAACAGTTGCCACTGATGAGAGCGTCACGAAAAGCTTATGGCTCCGATTAAATCGACTTTGTTTAAAGCGATATTAAAATTCTGTACCACAAAGAAGCTCTTTAAATAAAAATATTGTTTTCGAAAGTATTTTGTATTTTCGAAAAAGTCGGTAACCCCTGTACCAATACAATCAAAAAATTAAGGTAAAATCGCTTCTGTAGTACAACTCCAAAGTGCTCAAACACAAAAGTGAAACCAGATACTACCATATTTTGAAGTTTAACAAAGTCTGGCATTAGGTGCGCGTGTAGCCACTTTTATGCGGCTTTTTTATTTTTTCCATAAGTCGACCTTGTGTTAAAAGTTTCCCACTCTTGTTCTAATAAGTGAAGCGCCAGATTTTAAGTCATAAAAAAAAAGTAACAACTTAAAACCGACTTTACTTGTGCTTATATTTGACAAAAATTTGATTTTTACGATAAACATTAAAACTTTCGGCATAAACATCTTTTTCTAAATCATCGTCCTTCCGAGGTTCGTTTTTAACAGTAGGATCAACGTATAAAAACTTTTTATTCGGATCACGTGGTTCCGCAGTATCGTTGGTGGAACCCATAGCTTGGGCCAAGTTTTTCCACTTCGTTAATTTTCCGGGTTTCAAGCCGAACTTTCGCATCGTTTTGGTCATATGTCGTGGAGGAGTCGCCGATAAAATCAAATGCGGCTTCTTCTTTTCAGGATAGAGATCTAAAATATGTAATTAATGTTATTTATAATTATCAGAACACAAAATTTTACAACATTTTATTAAAATTGTCCCAACAGATTGATGAGCTTCACAGGCAAAACAATTTGTTGGGACAAAATATCTAAAAAGAAAATACCAGTTACGTTAAGATTAATGTTAAATACATCAAAATTTAAAATGAAAGAAAATTAAAAGATAGCTTTTTTTTGATCTCTCATAAAATGTCGCAATTTTTTCACCCAATTTAAAGTTGATTAACGTTCACATTTTTCTATGATAAAATCAAAGCTGTGAGACTTCGCACTATGGCATACTATCTTACATGTGTTCTGCATAAAGTAAACTTTTAAAATTAATTATCATTAAATAAAAATTTTTAAAAAATTGTATTTATTGCGTCAAAACTTATTACTGATATGACTAATTTAGTGTGCTCATGAAAGCGTGACATTGCGATTAAGACCTGGATGGACAAATGAAAAACACTTAAATTATCTAAATGACAATAATATACCGTAAAACCTCTAATTGAGCACCACCCTGCTTTTTCAAAAATCGCCGTAAGCGATTTACCAACCCGGATTCCCCTGCGGTTACTATCGCTTCTTCAGAGATCTATTTTTTCTTTTTTTTTTTTTTTTTTATTCCATGCTAATGCTGATGCTGAAAGAGGGATTTCGGGTTAGTTTCACCGCAAAAAGAAATCGCTTACGGCGACTTCTTGAAGAGACCGGGTGCCGCTACATTAGAGGTTTTACGGTAAATTAAGTAAACACGTTTAGTGCAACTGTGAACCAAACACAAGTATGACTTGATCTAAAAAGATAAAAACTTGGTTAAATAAAAAGCAAAACTACCGAAATAAATCAAGTAGATGTCTAATAATAACACGCAAATTCAAAACAAATCGAGAAAATTTTAATACTAAGATATGGCCAGCTTTGATAAATATTCTTTGTACATCTTATAGCAGACAAACACTTTTGCATTCATTTTTTAAAACAATAATTTTCTCACAAAACTTGCTGTTTCGTAGGTAAATAAACCTTTTATAGACAGTATATCGGATAAAACCTCACTATAATATAATAAAATCTCACTACTCAACATAACTTCTTTGATTAGTTTTCGAAATTGCTGTAATATTGAACTAATATTACTTGCTGGGTTACCATCCAAACAATTAAGCACGGTTAATTACCAAAGTCAGGGCCCATCTAAACGTGAGAGCTGTAGTTGTTTTAAAATTGCTTTATTATGGCAACGTCAAGACCATAAAAAGTCAAAAGACCTTTAATGTCAATACTTTTTGATTTTCACTTTTGTTAGTATTTTTATGTTAGTATTTTTGTTAGCCGTTTTGTTAGTATAATACGCACGTTATCTGGGAACGCTATGAAAAACTAAAACTTTTATTAACATTATTGATGAAAACAAAGCATTTTACTCCAAGCACGTTTTTCAGAAATAAACACATTAAAATTTTCTGGGACAATGCTTCGCAACCGGTGTGCCGCAGAAAAACGGCAGAGTGCAAACACACTATTTGTTGGAAATAGAAAATACGTTTCGGCGTCCCTATTGAAATAGAAATACAAAATAATTTAAAAAATGTTTCTAAATGTGACGAAAGAGGGAAAAGTTTGTTGAACACTGCTTTAAGAAAACATTTGTAAAAATTGGCACAAATCTCAAGATATGATAAGCACGAAACGACAACTCTGAATATTTCTTCAATTTGTCCATAAAAAGTTTTAACAAGCAGCTCTTCATTTGAGTGATATGACAATAAAAGATAAAAGATAAAAAGTTTTACATGTGTTTTGTGGATGATGGTGTGTGGGTCAAAACCGAAGGTAAAGTCATGCAAAGTAGAATAGACCCATGTGAAATATGTGGCAAAAGGGTGACAGTCAACACAGTGTTATGCACAAAATGGGACCAATGGCTAAATCCAAACCCCACGCAGTTGCTGCAAAATCAAATCTTCGAACGACATCTCGACCAGCTCACCGACGCGATTGGGGTATCAATCACTTTTCACAAAAACAATAATATAGCTCTGCTCATCGCGACCACCAATTTTCCCATCCATCACGCTACATTGGTGCCCCGAGTGATTTCAAGGAAGCTTGCCGAACCTGATCAACACTTAAAGTCTTCAAGAAATCAAGAAGTCCCATGAAGAATTCCTGACATCGCCGATTTTTATCATTAGCAATCATCTCCTACGATCAGCAACTCAACTTCGGACTTCAACTGCTTTATCAGGATTATTCTGCCAGCAAGCATCTTCAACTTTTTATCTTGCAACTCTACGACGTTTAAGATCGCCTCTTCTTCTCCATTCCAAGATCTTCCTCTCCCAATCAACTCGCAGGTTTGATAACTTTCCTTGTTTATTTTATTCGTGTGTGGCGCAAATTTTCAATTACTCTCGACAAAGTTTGCGAGATATTTTGCTCTCGACAAAGTTTTTAAACGAATTGATGTGATAACTTCTTAACATGTACTATTTACTTAAACTCCTACTTTTGACGCGCTCACGTTTTCCTCGCATTTTGCCAATAATTATAAACAGCTTTAATTTCGAATACCGCTGTCGTAATACCGTCGTGTATAAATTTCGATAATTAATTTTTAATATGGATCGTATAAATTCTCTTTTATCGTTGCGTGGAAGCAAGATTCCGCGCCAAAAATTTAAATCAATGTCGCCTAAATACAATGCTGTTTCTCCGTTGTTAGTTCCGCTTCTTGTTCTAATAATTTATAACTTCAATTACCAACCTTCTTTCGACTAACATTCCAACCACCGCTAATAACATTCCTCACGCCCGCATTACCGAAGGTAATCTGGCGCTTACCCAAACACTGATTTCGGACCCCATTTATACGTTTTCGTCATCGTCCTCAACACCTCATTCTTCGTCTTCCAACACAGGCATAGAAACGTGGACCCAAAACTTGACTATTCCTAATCTTCATCCTTCGCCCCAAACTTCGATTTTTCCGCTCCTCCCATCATTAACCAATCGCCTCCAATTAACCTTAAGCTTCCCTCTTTCTGGGAAAACGACATCGAGTTATGGTTAGCTGCTGTCGAGCACCAATTCAATCTATCCAATATCTGCACTGAACAAAGACGTTTTTCAGCAATGTTAGGCGCACTCGATTACCGCGTCATACGCAAAGTACAACATATTATTCGGAACCCGGGGAACCAACCCTACCAAAGTTTAAAAGCGCTGATAAAATTGTACAAAATCAGCGACGACAACCATTTTGATCGCCTTCTGCACCAAACCGACTTGGGGGACCGTAAACCTACAGAACTCCTATCGGAATTACGCACGCTCCTTGGGGAATCGGGCAACGTCGGCATTGACTTCGATAAATTGTTGCGCAAGCTTTTTCTCGACCGATTACCGCCCCAAGTCCGTTTAATTTTAGCGGGTTCCCCGCAACCGACCCTTGACCTAATGACGCAACGTGCTGACGATATTATAGCCACGATGTCGTCCGCCCCTTCTCTAAATCGGAATTGCCACACAGACCAGACAGATCGAGACACAGCACACAGACCAGACAGATCGAGACACAGCACACAGACCAGATAGATCGAGACACAGCACACAGACCAGACAGATCGAGACACAGCACACAGACCAGACAGATCGAGACACAGCACACAGACCAGACAGACCGAGACACAGCACACAGACCAGACAGACCGAGACACAGCACACAGACCAGACAGATCGAGACACAGCACACAGACCAGACAGATCGAGACACAGCACACAGACCAGACAGATCGAGACACAGCACACAGACCAGACAGATCGAGACACAGCACACAGACCAGACAGACCAAGACTGACTGACCAAAAGAGCGATGGAGACGTAACGAAATAGGGAAAGAGACTCATATAGCGGCTGTGCAATTTAACTCGAGATTCATCCTTGCAACGTCATCAAGCGAAGATTCCGCTTACTGTCTAATTCCGAAATTTTAGTGTTATTTTGTTTGTGCATTTCAAATTGTGCCCCTTTTCAATAAAAGGAGTTTAAAGGTTAACTGTGCACCAAAAACCACTCACGCTACATTGAAATGTAAATTCTAGACCCATGTGAAATATGTGGCAAAAGGGTGACAGTCAACTCAGTGTTATACACAAAATATGACCAATGGCATGTCTTGTAGACCGTAATAAGGCTTGTAATATCTGCAAGGTGGTATCATACTGATTTCAGCGCCCGTGTTAAGGAGAAAACGCATGTTTGAACAAGGGTCGCAAAAAGAGGCTGGCGTGTGGGCAGAAACTTCTTTCTTGAAAGGGAGGAATAAGATGCCACGCGGTAATTAATGTTATCGTCGAAGTTACGAGGATTACGCGGTTGCCAAGAACATGGCGCTCGACACTTTCAAGCTTTAGCGCCAATGCGCAAAAACCACTCACGCTACAGATTCATGGAAGATGTTTTAAGTTGAAGAAAGTAACTTCAAGTCCGGCAAGAATTTTTGTTTGTACAGTAGTAAATATAATAAAGGGCAAATGGCGTGGGAGAAGTGTTAGAGGAGGTAATGCGTGATGAAGTGGAAACTGTTAAAGGATTTTGCTATCTTGGTGATAGGTTGAATGCCAGTAGAGTATGCGTAGCTGCAGTAAGCGCAAGAACAAGAGTGGGATACTGTTCGGAAAAAGATTCTCTTTACGAATGAAAGGAAAGATATATAAAAGCAATGTAAGATCAGCTATGTTATATGGATGCAAACCGTGGTGTTTGAAAAAAAATGAAATAGCTATTTTGAGAAGAGCAGAAAGATCTATGGTGAGGACAATGTGCGGTGTAAAGTTGGTGGAAAAAAGGAATGCAGAAGAGCTGATAAACATGTTGGGATTGAAGGAAGCAGTAGATAAGCTGGCAAGGGCGAATGGTATGAGGTGGTATGGTCATGTTTTGAGACGACCTGAAAAAGATGTTTTGATGAAGGCAATGGTGCATGAAGTGGATGGAAAATGTAAACAGGGTCGACCGAAGATGAAATGGAGGGAATAAGTTGAAGAAAACATAAGGATTGGTTTAACCCTTAACTGCCCAAATCATTGTTTCAATTAACAAATAAAAATACGTCCTCCCGCTGCAATAAGCAAGCACCCACCGTCAGCTGGCATCAGCAAACTAAACAATATTTGGTTCCGACCAACAAACACATAAAAATTTTTACTCTTTGTATCATTTAAAGATATCATTTAAAAGTTATTTTATGATCGTTTTTATTTGGTGTGCCATATGGCACAATGGACAGTTAAGGGTTGAGAAAAGAAGATTCGGCAGATCTATGTAGATGGAGAGAAGGTGTAAGAAGAGTTGCAGAAGTAGTGGGATGCATCTGGCCATCTCCATTCATTGGGGATTAAACCGGATTAAAATTGGATTGATGATGATGATGATGAAAAGGTTTTAAATAATTAAATCAAAGTTCCGAATTTTAACAAGCAGATATCAAAAGCTATTTAACTTAAAAACAATGAAACACTGCACAATATGCGTTTTGATCCTTACGTACTTAAGCTGCACATTTTTTGATTCAAAAATGTACATAACAAGAAATCAAAATCTTTCTAATAAAATTCATTGCTAAAACTAGTGATGTACCGATACCATATTTTAAGCCGATACCGATACTACTACCGATACCAGCATTTAGAGGCTATACCAATACTGCCGATACCACCGATACTTTTTTATCTATTGAGCACCATCAGTAAAAGTTTTTGTAAGTAACACCAAAGAATGTATTTAATAAATCTAGCTTGTTATTGCATTTTGAATTTTTTCCAGGTATCTATTTATCATTATTCATTACAATATTATTACAAATCTGTAAAAGAAATCATTAATTATGTTAGAAATCCAATCCAGTTCCAGGGGGAAACAAAAATTTTTTTTATTTATACAAAAAAAAATTAATATTTATTTTGTGCTTAAAAAGTATCGGCAGGTATCGGCTATATTTACCGATACCGATACTACTAGCCGATACCACAAAAATAGGCCGATACCGATACTAAAGTATCGGTACATCTGTGGCGAATCGAACCCGCATCAAACTTTGTGCTATTTCAAAGCAATTAACTTGTTTAAAAAAAATTATATAAGACTTGACATTTGAAGCAAAAAAGGAACTGAACACGAGGAAAGCAAAACAAACGGAGCATGAGGAAAACAATGAAGACGTCTATTGGACAAATAACAAAGAAAAGAAGTTAAAAGATGAAGTTTGTGTTGATCTATAACGGGACAATCTTTAAAGCGAACTTTTATTTTCCTGCCAGTTTCTCAATCTATTTGAATAAGTTTATATTTTTGTTGCATGATTTTATTTAAATAAGTGATTCTGCAAAATAAAGATTAAATTTTAACCTCGTGTAATAAATGTAAGTAAAAATTTTGTATAAGTTCTGCAATAAATAAGTCCGAACCACCACACATCACTAGCTAAAACCTTAAAACATATATTAAAATTGAAATTCGTGAAAATAGTGGTTTACAAACAACAAACTTTTTACTGACTGGGAATTAAAATTGATTGAAGATGCAAGTGCATTGGTATGTAACGTGTTTTTGAATGAGGAATTCCAAGCCGACGCAAAACACCTTCGGGAAGGTTTTGAGGAGCCAATTTTCCATAATGCGAATACTTATGATCACCAAGAATTGGACAATCAAGTCCGTCGGAAAGATGAACTCTCAACTGATGCTTGATGGCTGAAAAGACAAAAGTATTATTAAACGATAGAAACATATCGTGGAAGCAAGGTATGCACACTTGTAAAAGGTTGGAGTTCAATCAAAGCAAGAGAAGTATGATCCAATGTGTTGTAATGAGTAATAGCAATTTGGCCTTTCGATCGAAATTTGATTTGTTTGTTGAGGGTTGGATCGAATCTAAAAATAGATAAACTGCTATCAACTGAATAATCTTCCGATTAATTTCCTAAGGTATTCTTAAAAGTTATTTTACAGCACGTGCAGAAGACTTTCTAGCCAATTTGATGACAACTATTGTTTTTGCTAAGAAAAATAAAATATTTTTTAAATTTTTTGTAAATTCATTCAGGCGTTTTTTTCACGGTTGAAGTTTTTATCATCACAATAATCAAATTGCCACGCAGAAAGAAATATTTGGTCAATTATGAGATGCTAATCAAGTGCTTACCTGACGTCAGGCTTCGTCACCATACGAGCATAGGATTGCTCTCCAGAAATTATTTCTCGGTCGAGGGGAATATCAATAATACCAACAAGGGGGTCAGGGGTATCAATGGCAACAGCCCTGACAAAATTAAATACAAATTATACTTTATGTAGTTAAGAAATATTTTATGTTAGTGAAGCTGGAATACTGTTTTAAAAAATTTGCAATCAATTGTTATTTTTGATAAGGTTTCTTTGTGGTTTATCAGTTATAATAAAGGAGTTATCAGTATAAGATGTTGATTGTTGATGTACCAAGTTGGTATTGTGAATAGAAAAATGAATATAGAAATTTTATTCATACAAAGAATATTTTATCAAACATACATACTACTACCTATTGATCAATGGTTTGTTATTAATTTATGCTAACCTAAATGTTCTGTTTAAATATTGTGAGAAGTAAACAGAAAGGGAAAATAAAAATAGTGAGATACCAAAAATTTCAATTATAGAGATTCAACTTACTGATTGACATTTTAAGAAAAAAATTTTTTTTTAAAGACAAAAGAAAATATTAAAGGAATCGGTTTGTACCAGGAAAAAATTTTCTGACTCCAGCCATTTAAAGTTTTCTGACTCCAGAAAATCTAAAATATGACTTTGACTCTAATATGTGTGAAAAACAACTCTGAATCCTGAATCCAATTTATCCTAAAATGTGCAACTCTGGCTCCGACTCCAAAACCATGGAGGCCTAATTTAGCACAAAACAGAGCTTCCAAAAACAAAAACAACTCCAGAACACTTAAAAAACAACTTCAACTCCACAACCCTAGTTTATGCAACACAGAATTGTAAACCAAGAAAAGGAAAAGAAGGAACACTATACAAATAGAGAAAACTGCATAACTGATAAAATGGAAAAATAGAGTGTGAAAGTTTAATAAAGTGAATCTAAATATTTCTGAGAACAAAAAATTAATCAGATTAAAACTGGACCAGTTATTATTATTATTGATCACTACATAAAAACAGCACTCCAAATCAATTGGCACACTGCTGATATGTCCAAGACAAAAAAAACAATACATTTCCCTTAACATTTAATTAAATATTGCATTTTCTATTTCAGGATCAAAAAGCTACTTTACCCATAACACCTTCTATATTTAAAACAAACCAATATTTTCGAAGAATTTTGTGTTCACGGAACAGCTTCAACATAAGAGAAGTTGTTTCTTTGTTGGTTGAGGTGATGCACACACCTGTCGTAAACTTGTCCAATCGATTACATATATTGAGAGGTATCTCAGTATTAACACCATAAATCATTTTAGATACCATTGGTAAAACATTTTTTATATTTCTTGACATTTTATCACCATCTAAAATAAGAAAGTTGTAGGTGTAACATTATTCATAAACAATAAACTAATCATTTAAAATGTTTACTAAGTGAAGATAGTTCTTGTTTTATTAGAGCTGCCAATTTTTAAAGATACCTTTTTTTTTGGTTTAAGTACAATTCTAGAAAATTCTGCTTATTAAAATACAATAAATTAATATTCTTGTTCCATTACTTGTAAAAAATTATAAAATATTTTTTTCTCATTTCCTAAACAGTTGTGAATTTAATCAGAGACTTATGTTATCAATACCTAAAGCCAAATAGTGATTACTTATATTTAATATTCAAAGTTTTACCACCTTAATCTTAATCTCAGAACTATCAAAAGTTTTAAACTGCAAAAATTGATGTATATATAGTAAGAATATTACAAATAGATTTTGAATATTTTAAAATTCAAATAGTGTTACATTTGATTGCTATTTTTTGCATTCAAATATTCAAAATAAAACTACTTTGCCAAGCCAACATTAAAGGCTAATTGAAATGGAGCAGAAAAAAGATGCTTATTGTTTATATCAACAGTTGTCAAACTGGGTCCGTGAAGAATTTTCAGGGGGTCTGCAACAGCATTCAGTTTCTGCGATATAGACTCAAGGTTTTGTTTCACACAAACTCACAGCTTTTTAATTTCCAAAATCAAGTTTATGGAATAGTCTTCCATGTGCATGGGTTCTCTTTCTCTACTTTTGCAAAACTCATTCATTTTCACTAGAACCATCCTCCTTCAAAGCACCGTGCTGTCAATCAGTCTTTGACAATGCACAAGGAAAAAATGCAACAGGCAGCTAACGCTTTCATTTTCTCCAAAAGGGTTTCATTTATGATTGTTTGAAGTTTGCTTATCAAAGGCAACCTGCAGAGCTTTTAAAGCAATCCAAAATTATGGGTAGTTGTAAACAAGATAACATATAGATGCATGTTTCAATCTGATACATACAGTTAAAAACTGTCTGTATAATAAAACTCTCTCAGTCTGTATAATAAAAGTCTGTATAATAAAACTGTCTGTTTAAAAACTGTATAATAACACCATTGCCAGCATCTGATTCAGACAGTGCAGCAGTCTGGGGTAGTAAAAGGATAAAACCCCCTCGGCCCCAGTCCTGCTTGTGTCTGACCTGGAGTGGATGCCCTTCAAACGATAACAACGACGAGTTAAAAACTGCTAAGAACTTACAAAATTACCGTATATCTACACAAAAACTGGTTAGCAGCTTTTCTTTAATGTTTCTAATAAAGGCGTCTAGCTAAAAAAAATTAGCCTTTGAAGTTATTTAGCTGCTTCTAGTTAGAATGATGTTATCATGTCAGTTATAGCTTTAAGCTTCGAGGTTGGTTACTTATTTGCTTATTTAGGGTAATTTTTTTGCTTTTTTATTAGACTTGCGCTAAGTGTATAAATACAGTATCAAATTCTTTCTATTAACATCAAATGGCTAAACAGCAAAAATACAATAACAAATATATTAAATTTGGCTTTACTTCAATTAGTGAGAATGGCATGACTAAGCCTCAATGTGTGTTGTGCAATGCCGTTTTCAGTGTCCAAGCAATAAGACCTAGCAAACTAAAACGTCATCTCAATATGAAACACCCAGAACACGTAGAGAAGAACCTCAGCTTCTTCGAAGGCAAAGAATTGATTTTAAAACAGCAGAAACTTGATTCCAAAGGATATTTTCAGCAGCAAAATAAATCCCTTGTTGAGGCATTCTATGAAGCTGCGTTAGCAATTGCTAAACAAACTAAGCCTAATTCTATCGGAGAAACTTTGGTGAAACCTTGTGCTGTGACTATGGTGAAATTGGTATTAAGAGAATCCGCTGGAAAAAAAATTGAGCAAATATCTTTGTCTGGTGATACCATTAGAATAAGGATTTCACACATGACTTTGGATGTTAAACAGCCAGTAATTGAAGAAATCAAAGCATCTTCTTTGTATGCTTTTCAAGTTGACAAAAGTACAGATGTGACTTTATGCTCACAATTAATAGTGTTTGTGTGATATGTTGATGAATATGATATAAAAAATGAATTTTTATTTTGCACTTCTTTAAAAACTCCTGCAAAAAGTGAAGATGTCAACGAAAAAATTTTTTACATTTTTTGATACAGAAGGCTTACAGTGGAATATATTCTGCAGGATATACACAGATGGTGCACAAGCTATGCTTGGTTTGAGGTCGGGATTCCAGACTAAAGTGAAAGCAAAATCTTCCAGGCAAAAGGTTTTCATTGCATCATACATTGCTATGCTCTTGCCTGTAAGACCATACCAATTTCTTTAAAAGAAGTGCTCAACTTAGTGATAAAATTTGTTAATTTGTTAATTTTATCAAGGGAAGCGCATTAAACTCTCATTTATTTAAAAAGCTTTGCAGAGATATGAACACCAACCATGAATCATCACTATTTTACTGTGCAGTTCGATGGTTATCGAAGGGTAATGTTGTATGTCGGGTTTTTGAATTTAGGAAAGAACTGAAAGAGTTTCTACTGCTACAATATTTTTGTGGCTGTATTAAATGATGAAAACTGGTGCAAGCAATTGGCATACTTAGCTGATATCTTTGGGCATTTAAACAAGCTGAATTTAAAACTTTGAAGAACTGAATTAAATTTCATCACATTTAAAGACATTTTACATGGTTTCATTGTAAAGCTTCAGAATTGGCGCCAAAAAGTTGATTTGGGTAACATTGCCATGTTTGAAAACGTTTCCAACTTACATGGAAGTGGAATTGATCCAGCTGAACAGCTTAAATCAGAACTATCACAGTATCTACATGCGCTTGAAGAAGAATTGAACTGTTACTTTCCAGATATACTAGATGAAGAAGAAATTAATCTGGCCAGAAACCCTTTTGCTTCTCAACTTGACATCTCAAAGATTTCATATGATCTTCAGGACAAATTACTGGAAATGAGAAATGATTTCTCAGCATATGATCTCTTCGTGGAAAAACCTCTCCCTCAATTTTGGGTTTCTATGCAGCATTCACATGCAAAGATCAGTATGGCTGCATTTAAAATCATTACCCCCTTTGTCTCCACTTACTTATGTGAACGTGGATTTTCTACACTTGTTCAAATCAAAATGAAAGGAAGAAATAAACTTGATGTGTAAGATCACATGAGACTGGCAGTTTCGCATACACAACCAAGAATAAAAAAGCTATGTACTGAGTTGTAAGCACATCCTTTCCACTAAAAGTAATAGCTACTCACAATAAATGTTCTACTTGAATAAGTGTTTTGTATTTTTTTTATAATATTTTTGTTTTGAAAATTGTTGGGGTCCACTGTTATTTTGAAGAAGCAAAAAGGGTCTGCAAGCAAAAAAAGTTTGAGAACCACTGGTTTATATTAATCATAACACAAAGCTGGTACAGACTATAAAATTTATTCAGGCATTCTAGAAGAACAATTTGTTAGACAAAAGCTCAGGATGAATACTTTTTGGTAAAAATTGCAAAACACCAAAAGGGAGCACTGCCGTGCAGCTGCAAATCAATTTCGGTACTGTAAAAATCAAAGCACCAGTCAAACTATCAAAACATCACACATTTGGAAACAATTGCAATGTCTGATTTAGCCAACAAGAAGCAATACAAATTATCAATGTCAGAACAGTTAAAAAGCAAAATTCGAAAGTGTGGGTTTTCAGGTATGGGAATTCAGGTAAAAAGTAAAATTCAGGATTTTTGTTTTGACAGTGGCTGGAGATGCAATAAATCCGCCATGCCCTGAACCAAAAAATGATCTATGCATTGCATTCTTACAAAGTTCCACATTTTAAGCAGATAATTGCAAAGAGCAGGCAGGAGAAAAGTCAAAGAACCTAATCACCATTAAATTCTTAGTTCCTTTTTTATGTATTTACTTTTGTATTTTGTGTGATTGCATTGTTGAAGGCCACCTTCTTTCCCTTTTTGTTAGCTATATAAAGACTGGTAATCTTTTATCTGCATTGTTTTCTTGTGTGTCTTGAATTTTTTTCTCAAAAACACTCCAGTTTCAAACAGGGCTAATGGGATGCATGGTGAAAAAGGAATTGAGAAGCACTGTCTGTTACAGGCTGTGATTCTGTCATTCTACATAAATTTTTAAAGAAAAATTGCACTTGTGAGCCTATTGTGGCAATTACAACAATATTGCATGTGGTCATTATAACATCATTTTCACAAAAAATATTTTCAATTTGTAAAATGTTTTAGATGTAATTTCACCTACATTTTAAAACAATATGAATTTTTGGGTTACAATATACTGGTAGTTCTTCTGTAATTTACATCAGATAAGTTTTCAAATTTTTTTGATTTTTTGCTTGATATAATTTGGTGGTGCAAATTTATTACTGCAATTCTTTTTTTGAAAATAAAAAGCACATGAGACAGTTAATTACAATTTAAAACTTGTGGGCTGCAGGTTATCTGAAACAATCTAAATTCTAAACAGATATGCAATAAATATAGATTTATTTGCTTATGCTGATTGTCGTCATCGTCGTTTGAAGGGTATCCACTTCAGGTCAGACACAAACAGGACTGGGGCCAAGGGTTTATCCTTTTACTACTCCAGGCTGCTGCACTGCCTGAATCAGATGCTGGCAGTGGTGTTATTAAGCCAGCATCGAGTTTTTTCATCCAAAACCTTCAGACCTCATGCTCCATGTGGTGCCCAATGTATAGGGTACGCTGTTAAAACATGGTCTGCGGTTTGCTCAGAGGTGCCACACTTGCAATTCAGTGAAGGAGCGAGACTCCATTTGTACATGGACAAATGGAATCACCCAACACCAGTCCACAGGTGGTTGAGCTTAACCCAAGCTGCTTGGGGCTAGCCCATCCCAACAGGCCTGGCACCAGTCCTGGGCACAAAAGCATGGAGGCTGGAAGCGTTTTCACAATACTCTGTTTTCCATTTGTGATTTGTCCATTCAGAAGTGCAGATGCCAATTGTCCACAAGATTCCGCACAGCTGGCACAAACAGGCATCCGGATCTTAGTCTCACTTGGCGAGTATCTGAGGACCCACTTAAAAGACCATACATGATATGATCGGGGTCCAGAGATCCACAGTGAGCCAAGGAGAGTGTCACTCCCATTTGGTGAAGCTCAGCTGGCTGGATGCCTGAGAGTACAGCTGATGATTTAGCATTATTGCACTCATCTGGAAACTGGAAGGACTTGGAAGAAACTTTAAGCCAAGACATGGCTACCTTTTAAGCATATTTCCAGACTTGGAAGTTGAAGCTCAATTACACTAAGACGGTGATGGCAGCCTTTCACTTGAATAACCAAGAGGCCAAACCATGAGCTAAAAGTCTACAACAACAATAGACTTTTATTGTTCTGTCCAATCCCTACTTATCTTGGGGTAAAACTGTACAGGTTGCTCACATCTCATCACTGTCTAGTGGCATTGTGCAAAAAACTAACCTAATGCATCATACTGCTGAGGCTACTTGCAGGCAATCCTGAGATAAGGTGCTGGTGCCAAAAAACTATGCACAGCTCTGGTCTACTCAACAGCTGAGTGCTGCAGCGCTCACTCTTGCCTTATAGACACTGTCTTGAATGATGCCTTGCACACAGTTACTGGATGCCTGTGTCCTACTCCAATGAGCCATTTACCCATACTTTAGGCATCCATCCAACCACCTGAGCTTTGCCAACTAGGAGTGACACCCCCTTTTTGGATTACTGTGGATCTCTGGATCCTGATCACATCTTGTATGGTCTTTTAAATGGGTCCTTAGATGCTCACCAAGAGAGAGACTAAGATCTAGACACCCATTTGTTCCAGCTGCATGGAATCTTTTAAACAACCTTGCCGGACTTGGCATTTGCACTTTTGAGTGGATAAACTATAGATAGAACAAAGAGTAATGTGAGAATACATCCAAGCTCCATGTTTTCATACCCAGGACCAGTACCAGGCCTGATGGAACGAGCTTGCCCCAAACATTATATTGTAAGTTTTTTTACTATTTGAGATAATCTTAATTTGATTTGCAATTTTTTATATTTTGGTCAAATTTTATCACAAAATAAAGGGCATTTGCTCCTAAATTTTTTATGCTTTAATTTTTACTGATTTTTTTTTCTAGCATAGCCCATAAGTAATTGGCAGGGTCTCCATAATCATAACTGTGAGGTCCCTGACAAAAACTAGAATCAAAGTCAGAAAACCAGGTGAAGACCAAAAAGGTTTTCACTTATTAAAAAATAAATGTGGTTTACAAATAAGTGAAGCCTTTTTTTTGGTCTTCGTCTGGTTTCTTGGCTCTGCTTGCAATTTGCCCTGATGTGCTACCACATCCTTCATTTCATTGAGGGGCCTTGATTTTATCTTATATTTTACTGTTTCATTGAGTTAAAAGTGTAATGACATTGCTTACCAGGTATTATTATTGTTAAAAACTTTGATAATTTGTTAATTTCTTTTGTGCAATAGTTTATTTTACTTTTTTATAAAATTGAAGTTAGTGTGGAAGCAGAAGCAGTTACTAAATCAACTGCTTCCACATCACTAATTTCGAAATCAATATTAAAAAATAAGTTCAAGAGAAACACTTTAATGCTTAAAATTTATCTTTAAGCTGTTTAAAATTAGTTTTTAATTTCTTTTACATTGCCTATGTATATATTTCAACATTTACAGAATTAATAAAATGTTAGCCATTGAAACAAACAAAAAACTTACCATGTATGGCAATGCCATAAGGTTTATTAATAACAACAATTTTTTTGTCAGCATAAATAACATTTTTTCTTATATATGCAGCTAAATCTTCAGGGTTCATTTTATCATAATTAGGAGAAGCTAAAGCTTTTATTGCTTGCTTAGTTGGATCAAGCTCTTCATTTTCCTATTAAAGTATGTTTTATTACAAACTTAAAACATTGCAAACATTTTAAGCTTAATTACAAAAATTTTTTAAAATATTATATAAAATTTTAAAAAATTGGCCCAAAGCATCATTCATAATATTTTAACTATACGTATATATTACATGTATACATTATATCAGAGCTTCTTTCTTTCATCTGTATTTTATCAGATTGAATGATTTTAAAAAGAGAATTAATAAAACTTACCAAATCATAAAATGGTGATTTCTTTTTTGCTTTCTCTTGCCGTATGCTTAAAGCAATGTCAATTGCTTTCTTTGATTTTTTATCCAAAGAAATTTTGTCAGAGTCTTGGTCCTTAACAGAAGGATCATGAACTGAAAAAAGTTGATTGGCAGATTCAATGTTTTGAACTGGTCTTCGATCTGGCTTGGGGAGAGAAGATATAATCAGATCATTAATAGATTTGATTTCATCACATTTTTCTTGAGAGACAATAGATTTAGCACTTTTTCTTAAAAATCTTTTAAAGATGAATTGAGTACTAGATAAATTTTGTAAACCACCAAAACGTTGATCAGAAAAAATTTTTTGATTTAAATTATTTAAAGAGATTGTTTGTTGAGACAGAATTCTATAACTAGAATTATAATTGAGAGAAATTAACTTTTTACATTGTGCACAAATCATATCTCTTAAAATTTAAACCTAAAAAGAGCATTAAAGAAATATAAGATTTGTAGTACAACAATTCTCATACGTAATTATGATAAAAAATGAAACAAATTAGTTATTTGATAATTCAAAATACTTTGGACCAGTCAAAATATTAAGTGAAAAACACTAATGCATTACATTCAAAATATTAATGAAACAAGTGTGCAAAAATTCTATTTTACATGTTACCAAGTCTACTAGGGTTTACAAGGCACAAATTATATTTCAACAAAAAAAAGTGAATATTTCAAAATCAAATAAGATTGGTAAAAAACACGACCTGCTCTGCTGAAAAATTTTAACATTTTCATTGTTGTTCATTCAATTTTTTTGTCATCACAATACTTGCCTCACTGCTCAAGTGCTTTTTTTTAGTGAAAAGTAGATATCTGCAGCAAAATGTGCATTTTGACAATTAATGTAAATTAGAAACCTTTTTTTTTGGTGTTCAATTGTCTTTTATAAAGATGTAGCCAAAACCCACTCTTGGGAGTTTCACCTTCAGTAGTGCAAATCTCACAAGAACTAATCCTAACAACTTTTGCAGTAAATTATTCAAAATTTATAAAAATAGCTTTTGCTCATTAAAATGTTTCTCTGATTTTTTTATAGAGTGGCATTACAGTTTTATGCTGCTTGTAGCCTGCAAGTGCACAACAACTTTTTAAAAAAATGATTTCAAATCATGAAAAACTTAAGAAACACCTGTTGCAAAGTTGTATAGCTGCAGTTCCCTAAAATTTTTTGAAACAAGTATGTTTAAAAATACTTTGATTAAATAATTTTTTTTTTTTTTTTTTTTTTTCTATCCAAGAAACAATCGCTCTTTTATGAAAAACTGAAATTTTCTCAAAGCATTACAAAAGTTTGTTCTATGTTGTTAAAAAAGTATTGTTAATTGCTTTAATAAAAGATAGGTTTTTTAGTGCTAGGAGTGCAGATTTCTGAATAATAAAAAAAGCAATAAAAGTTGAATAGCTCATAAAAATTATTGTCGAATTTTCTCCAGAAAAAAGCATCATAGCAAAGCTGTTTTGTATTAAATAGTTTTTAAAAAATTATTTTTTTACCATAAAGAAACTATGTATATGTACATTGCAAATGTGTGTTTCATTAACAACATTTTCAAACAAAATATTGATTTAAAGTTTTATTAATATTTTATTATCAAAATTAAATACTTTATCAAACATGTAATTGCTCACCTTTACTTGTTTAATGTGAATTTACACAAAAAGTACATAAACATTTGGTGGTACAGAATTTGAAGATTGCTTGAAGTAAAAGATTTTTCTTCCCAAAGCTTTTCATCTGACACTCTTCAGGGGAAATCGTCAGAATGAAGTAGAATTGAAACCGAACTAATTTATAAAGGAAGAAAGTAGAGTTCTCATTGGCTGAAAGAGTCAACCAATGAGAGAAAGGTTAAGAAATTTTGAGAGAGTATACGAATTCTTTTTGCTTACACAGAAAAGGATTGAGAGATTTAATGAAAGTCGCTTCAAGAGCAGAAAGGTGAAAGGAAGAGCGACCTCGAGCAAGAATAGAAAATTTTTCATTGCTGTAATGGAGGGCACATTGGGCGAACATTTGACCAGTCACGAACAACGACAACACTGCTAAAATTGAATCACGGATACAACGACGATTACTTCAGCTGAGGAAAGAGTACCTAATTTCAAAGCAAGTTTATGAAGCAATCCGACCCACTGGCTCTCAGCGACCGCGCATGTATGGTCTTCCGAAAATACACAAAAAGGACGTACCCTTACGTCCGATTTTGTCCATGACCAGATCGGCCCAACATCAGCTAGCTAAATGGCTTACTTCTCTTCTTCAACCTGTTCTTGAAAACTTTTCCTCTAATTGTTTGTCTGATTCTTTCACTTTTGTAAAAGAAGTCAGAAAATTTACCTTTTCTCCTTCCTCTGTCTTTCTTTGTTCCTTTGATATTTCCAGTCTCTTCACTAATGTTCCGCTTGCTGAAACCATAGAAATCTGCGCTGATGCCCTTTACAATGACGACTCAACGGCGCCATCCTTTCCACGCAACATCTTTGTCGAATTAATGCAGCTAGCCACCTCCTCTGTGGAATTTAGCTTTAATAACAACATGCATCGACAAATCGACGGCGTCGCTATGGGCTCACCGCTTGGTCCAGCTTTAGCAAACATTTTTGTTGGCTACCAAGAAACGAAACTTTTCAACATCGCCAAAAGACCGTTGGTGTACTTCCGGTACGTTGATGATACTTTCGCCGTATTCAACAATGAAGAAGACTGCAACAATTTCTTCATCCAGCTCAACTCTCTCCATCCCTCACTTCGCTTCACCTATGAAAAGGAATCTAATCACTCTCTCCCTTTCCTTGACGTGTTAGTAGAAAGGCATGATTCAGAATTTCTTACTTCAGTATACAGGAAACCTACCTTCACTGGCCAATATCTACGTTGGAACTCTTTTAGTCCACAGAAACGGAAAATCAATCTAATTGGTACTCTCGTTCACAGAGCTTTTATGATTTGTTCTAAAAGCAAACTGGACCAAGAACTTGGCAAAATTCGTTCAATTCTTTTGGAAAATGGCTACCCGGAACGTGTAATCAATTCGGCTTTCAAGCAAAAACTTCAACAAATAAATTCTAACCTGGTCCACACAGTAAAAAAGTGCCCTGTCTACCTACACATCCCATGGATTGGAAACGTTTCGATGAGGTTCGAAAAGCAGATTACGTCTGCTGTGAAACGCTGCTTTTTCTCCGTCGAACCACGTGTTATTTTCAACACCCGACAGCTCCTTCCAGCGATTAAGAAAGACGTGCTACCTTCCCATCATCACAGCAAGGTTATTTACCAGTTTTTGTGCCACTGCGATAGTCGGTACGTTGGTCGCACGTCTCAACGGCTAGAAGAGCAAATTAAACAACACGTTCCTAAATCCATCACCAATCCTCGTACCTCGGCCAACCGCCAAAGTCTTTCCCGCTCTTGCAAAAACAACATACGCCCACAACAATTTCACGAATCTGCTATTGGTCAACATCTTCTTGACAACGCCCAATGTGCCCTCCATTACAGCAACGAAAAATTTTCTATTCTCGCTCGAGGTCGCTCTTCCTTTCACCTTTCTGCTCTTGAAGCGACTTTCATTAAATCTCTCAATCCTTTTCTGTGTAAGCAAAAAGAATTCGTATACTCTCTCAAAATTTCTTAACCTTTCTCTCATTGGTTGACTCTTTCAGCCAATGAGAACTCTACTTTCTTCCTTTATAAATTAGTTCGGTTTCAATTCTACTTCATTCTGACGATTTCCCCTGAAGAGTGTCAGATGAAAAGCTTTGGGAAGAAAAATCTTTTACTTCAAGAAAAAGTACATACTAGTTAAGCATTATTAATTAAATGTTGACAATCTATTGTATACATTGGAATACATGGTGCTACTCTAACATGCAATCTCACCCACTCACAAGATTGCACATTAGAGTAGCACCAAATACACTTTACTTACTAAAAAAAAACACTAATCAAATAGAACATTGAAAATTTTAATTATGGACCAGAGAAATCAGGCCAGAAACATTAAACTTTTGTTATAAATAAAAACAGTTTTATTCAACAGCAACTTTAACAGATTCATTTTGTTTTGATAAAATATTACTATTGGGAGTTTCATGAAAAGTTTTCATCTCTGTATCATCAACATCATCTTCTTCTTCTTCATCATCATCATCATTAATATCAGGTTTGGCATTAGCAGATGCCTCTTTTGCTTTACGGCGCTTTTCTGAAGCAGCTTTTTTACCTTTTTGTTCAGTCTTGAAAGTTTCAAGATATTCTTTAAGTTGGGGAATGAAATTTTCAAACTCCATTTCTTCAAGAGCTTGTAATACATCAGTATCCTTTAATGTTTTTCTTTTCTGCTGCAGAGCAAAATTATTGGCACAAGATGTGCAATAAAGGACAAAAACACTAGCAGCTTTTGAAATTGCAGCCCTTGATTCTTTTGAAATTATCACTCCATCAGGTAATGCTTCTTTAATTATTCTTGCTATAACGGAATTTGGTAAATTTAAATCTTCTGGCTTTTCTGCCATGGCACAAAAATTTAAGACTTAATCTAAAAACTTTCTGATGAATCTAAATACATTAAGAAAAAAATAAGTTCAACATAAACAAATATAAAATTTAATTACAGTCAAAATTATAAAAATAATATTAAAAAAGTTATAGTTAAAATAAACACCACAATTATAGAAATATTGAAACTAAACAGGATAAGTTGAAAACAAACTATGTTTAAATGCTCTAATCTAACAAAATCAAGAAAAATTATAAACTGCATTTCAAAATCTAATTGTCTTTTGTTGGCTTTAATGAATCACCCCATTGAGTAGCCATTGACATAGCAAATGCATCATGATGAGCAACTATCTCTGCAATTGTTAGGTCACCGTCCTTATCATCATCTGCTGTATAAATTAAATGTTTTGCTTCAGCTTTTGATTGATTATAAGTCGATGGCATAATCCATGCAGAAATTTCACTTTTATTCATTTTACCATCTCCATCTAAATCTTTTTGCTCCTTAAAATCTTTACGAGCCATTGGAATCCAATCTGGTTCAGGCTCATCAGGCTTAACAACTTCACCTAAATATTCATTAACATCAACATATCCATCTTTATTTCTATCTAAATCTTCAAGTGTTTCTACAGCAAACAAATCTCTAGTGTGATCAAACTCTTCAGGATGAATAAAAGCTCGAAACTCCTCCTTGGTACAAAATGAATTATTATCTTGATCTGCTTGACTCCATCGCCTTAAATCTCTTTTCAACATATTAGTATAGCTAAATCCATTACTTTGAGCTAATAACTGTTCATCTGAAAGATGACCGTAAGTATTTTGTCTATATTCTGTCCAATTTATTTTACCATCATGATTGGTGTCATGAGTAGCAAAATATTTGTCTGCATCTTCATTAATGTAATGAGTGTGAGATTCTTCAATCCAATCATTTAACTCTTTATAAGTAATTATACCATTTTCATCACTATCATATTTTTGAGCCATAACTTTAAGTCTTTCTAACCTTTCTTTGTGAGGGTCACCAGACTTTTTTAAATCTTTCTTTTTCATTTCTCTGTTATCATTAATTATTTCATCTTCAACTATGTTATTTGGGATAGTTTGTTTCGTTACCATGGCCATAGCTAAAAGGCAGCAATAAGAGGCCAGATAATTCATAATAGTAGTTAATATTTACACCTAAATTACCAATAAACATAAACTATGATTTTCATAGAGATGAGTTTTTATTTTTCAAAATAAAGAATGAAATAAAATAAAACAAAACATAATACATATTAATTGGATAAAATAGTGTCTTAACTAGGAAGTACTGAGAAACAAAAAGGTTATTGCAGACAAAAGAAATAAACACTAATACAACAAAACTGCAAATGTAGTCAGGAGTAAGGTTTATGTCCCAGGACTTCAGATGATTTTTAAGTTTAAAATTTTCAAGATCCCAGACAAACTTCCTAGAAAATCCCAGTTTATTGAATTTGAGTTGAAATTAATGGCTTAAAGCAGGGGTGCTCAATATGTTAGTCAATTGCAACCTACGTATTGAAAAAAGCCTTGGAAATGCAGGTGAAAGCCATTTTTTTAGATAAAAATAAAGAAATTGGATACTAATTGTTGATGAAAACTTTTTCCTTTAGTTTTTAATAAATTTTTTGGACAAAATTTTGTGATATTTTGCTATCTCCACAATACATTTTGCAATTCTGGGATTATAAAAAGTTAAACTTTTTTTGTAGAAAATCCAGGATAATAAAAAGTCCAGAAAATTACACCTTAGTTAAGAGTAAACAAATAATAGTGAAACGTATCAATTAAGTATGTAGACAAGAAAAAGCTCTAAAAAGGAACATGAAATGAAAATTAGCTTGACAATGAAAGCACTTTATATGATAAAAAAATCAATTAACTTAAATGATTCTCGAAAGGAAGCTGCTTAATTTTTGTTTAAAAAAAATTTATTAAAATTTTAGCAATAAAATTGAAGTTATTGCTTTTATGTGCTCTGTGATTAAGTGCTTTATGTAAATTAAAGTTGCACTTATATTTGTATAACTATTACAATGTTATGTAGAGAACAAGGCAAGCCATAATTATGTATCCTTATAAGATGATGTTAGGCAAGCCAGCGTTTTGTTAAGAGTGTAAAACAATTCTGGCATATTTTATTTGATGTAAGCATATCAATTCATTTCTTATAAACAAGCTTTTAAAAGTTGAATGCATTTGGCTATGAAGAAGTTTAAACATATATGTGGCTAATTAAAAGTACTAAATCTTAATGGCAAATAATTTACAAAAGACTATTAAAAATCATCAAAACTAAACTGATTGTGTTTAGTTTATTATTGTAACATAAGATCTACTTATCCTCCTAACTTACAGGACAACACTAAAAGCATTAAAATTAAAGCAAACATAAAAACCTGCTTTTAAATATGAGAAACTGATGTTTAGTTGAAATTGTTTATTTAATATTTTGTTTTTATATAGTAAAACAAGAGAATTTGCTTATAACAACACTTTTAAGGGATTGCAAAAAATTGACGTTTTTGACAAATTGCACTATAAGCCATTCTAAAACTGCTTAGACTCAACACAAGGTGTATTATCCAACCAAAATTACCATTGTAATAAAAAACATCAAATTTAACAAAAAATAAAGAAAATTAAACGAACTGTACACAAAAATAATCAAAAAATTTTCTAGGCATTGTACAGTGATATGTAACTAGTATAATTAGCAAATTATAGATAAACAGTGAATGCAGACCAAACATTATTTATTAGTGAAAAAGTCTTTGATTGTCAGCTGTTTTGGTTTTTTTGAGATGGGTTTTTGCACCACATAGTGTTTGATTTGTGCTAGATAATGTATAAATGATTCGGCTAACAATTTCATATTTTTTCATAAGCAGAAAGTTTCTTTGTTTATTGGCATTTGGCTACAGAGCTTTTAGGGGACACTATACGAATAATACAAGTTGTTTTGATTTGAGGCTACAGCACAGGTCACTTGTCAACAAGTTCTTTCACACCAAATTAAGTTGACTGCCTGCTGCAAATGACATAGTAAAGTAAATTAAGAAAAACACCCAAGCAGGACTTGTAATTGCATTTAAAAATGATGATTGATTGTGGCAGACTTGAAAGCCGAAACTTATAATGCTGTTATAAACAAACAAAACGTGTCTGTGGGACAAATAAAGAGTGCCATTATAAGCAAATTTGATTGTACACAAAAACTAAGAATTCTGCCAGGACCAAAGAAAATGTGACATTATAAGCGAATTGACATTATATATGATGTCATTATAGACAAATTCTACTGTATAATAAAATTTTGAGCTGCTTGCTAAGATTACCAAGAGTAAAATGCCTTTCTCAAGAACAAAGCAAAATAACTAGAATAAGAGTAGAACCAAGACCACAGAACCAAGTCGGCAGCGTGGTCGAGTGGTTAAAATGCCAGACTCGTGACCAACACGGTCTCAGTTCAAAACCCACTCGCACCATTCTGTTGTGTCTTTGGGAAAGACACTTTATGGCACATTCCCCTGCTTGGTGGTCTAGGCAAGCAGTTCTAAATTACAGTCATATCTGTACTAAATTACAAGCGGACAGCAATATCTTGGCATCTCTGGAAGCAGGTTGGGGTAATTGCCTACCCTCTGTATTAGCACCTCCATTGCTTTCCTGTGAGTCAGGAGGATAAATATAGAGATAAAATAAAAATAAAAAGACCATGTCAATGATGGTTATTATTTAAGTGCTGCTCTTACTTACTTGGCCACACTGCCAACAATTAGTCATGTTTGATTGCAAGGCTGTTTTATTAGCAATATCTTAATTAATTGCAATTTACAAGAAATCAAACTAAAGTAAGGCATACAAACATAATGATGTGGAAAGCACATGAATAAAACAACTATAAAAATTAGAGCACAAAATAATACTTAACCCTTAACTCCTGCAGCCGACTTCAGTCAACCATTGAGAATTTCGACTTCCCTTCAGCAGTTGGCTTCAGTCAACTTCCTTTGAAAAATGTCTATCATTGAAATTAATAAAATTTGGCTTTTATAAAAAATGTATATCGAGAAAAAACACTTTTTTCAATAGAAACAGGACAGACATACAAGGTTAGTTCAGTTTCAAGGTTGAATTTTTTTTTTTATCATATTAGCTTATAGCACTTTTATCTTTACCACCACTCTTTCATTTTCATAGGTGGGCACGGTACTTTTACTCAGTACTTTTGAGTAATCCAATTTAATAGTTATAACTATTAAGTTCTCTGTCATACATTGAATTTTAATTGACATTCAAAAATAGTGTAATTCAAAAATAAAAATAAAAATAAAAAATAAAAAAAAATAGTTTTTTTATTACTATTAAATTAAATTATTCAAAAGTACCGAGTAAAAGTACTGCGTTACTGAGTTACTTTTACTAGGTACTTTTGAATAATCCAATTTAATAGTTATAACTCTATCATACATTGAATTTCAATTGACATTCAAAAATAGTGTAATTTAAAAATAAAAATTTAAAAATAGTTTTTTTATTACTATTAAATTGGATAATTTAAAAGTACTGAGTAAAAGTAGCACAGTACTTTCGTGCCCACCTAATGTAAAATATTTGTGTTCTGATCTTGAAACTTTTTTTTTAGCCTTAACAATCAGTTCAATAGTGGCCATTCCACTTTTATAAAAATATTTTTATGTAAATGTAAAAAATTCTCTTTGATTTTAGTTTTACATCTCAATAAACAAAAAGTTTTCAATAATAATTGCTAATGCTATGTAACCCCAGTGATAAAATTTTTTAAAAAACTAGATGTAATTCTCATTAGTTGTTTTTTTAGTTAGCTTTTTGTTTTTAATCTTAACATATCTTAACCTGACTTAATAGCCCAACTATCCCTTACTAACTGATATGGCCTTTGTAAATTGTTTAAATTTGAATAAAAACAAAAATATTGGCAAGGACCATACCCAGGCTTTTTCCTTGATAATAATCTATTTTTGATCAATAAAAATTTAAGCAATTGTCATAAAAATTAGTTTAGATCTCGAGTTCTTAAACTGGGGGTAACACTCTCTTGTGGGACATAAAAGGTTTATAAAAGGAGAATAAACAACTGGCTGCAAATTGAATAGATAATTGCATTGACATAAAATAAATGAAAGAGGTGTGACAAAGATTATATAGATTCCGCAATAAGAAATCAAGTGATACCACAATACATAATATAAGCAATTATGCAATGTGAACAAGTTGCTTGCAGCTTCATCTTCATACAAAACATCCTGACCATAAAGAGAAGCCTTTATCCTTTTTTCAAAGCAAGAAATATAAAAAACTCTGAAAAAATTGAAAATAATGTAATTGAAAAATAAAATGCTTTTCCCAATCTTTGTTTACAGAAATAGAAGCGTCATTTGAAATTGCTTACATGATTGCTAAAGAAACCTAACAACATTGATGAAACATTGATTAAACCATGCTTGTTAAAAGCAGCTTGTCTTGTTTTGAGAAAAACTTACAGCAAGAAAATAGCAAAGATTTCAGTCTTGGATTCTACAATTAAATCACCCATTGATGAGCCTGCAAAAAACATTGACTCTCAAGTTTTAAAAAATGCTTCACAATAGTATACCTTGAGAAAAATTGTGAGTGTCTGCATTGATGGCAGTCTGACACTGTTTGGGTCTCAAAGTGAATTCATTGTGAAGATAAAAGAGAAAACCCCAAATGCCATTGGATCTTATTGCATGAGGCTCTGAGTTCCAGGACTTTACCTTTTGCCATGAAAAATCACTTGCAACAATCATACAAGTTGTTGACTATGTTAAAGCAAGTGATGTCAATACAAAATTGTTTATTAAGTTTTGCAAGGCATATAAATTAATAATAATAACGAGCAAAATAAAGTTAGCACGATATTTACTAGATTATTATTATTCTACAAAATTGTATTGTACATTTGCAATTACTACAAATATACATCCATAACTCAAACATTAATCATCAAATTTAATACAGCTGACTACTGTGTTAATACTTGAAGTAATGGGTCTCTTCAAGAAGTCACCATAGGTAATTTTTTGAGTCTCTTCAATAAGCGATTGTGAGCGATTTTTTTAGTGAAACTAATCTGGATGCCTCAATGCTTACAATAGTTTCTTGAGAGATTTTTTTTCTTGGTTTGTTTTTTATTGTCTCCTAGTGTTATAGGGGAGATTCCAGGTTAGTTTCACTGACAAACAACAGTTATGGTCTCTTCTTGAAAAGACCTAATTTTTTTCGGTGAAACTAACCTGGAATCTTCTTTTCAGCACCAGAATGGAATAAAGAAATCAAGAGAAAATGGCTCTTTCAAGAAGCGATAGCAACCGCAGGGAGATCTGAGTTAGTTTCACGAACCAAAATCGCTTACGGTGACTTTTTGAAGAGACTCAAAGTAAGCATAATTTGGGCTAAAATAAGTGTGTACTACTTTAGCTTCTAATGACATCCTCATTATTCACATTCCATTGCTAATTCATTTACTGCAAGTCCATAACACAACTTGGGGGCATTTTTGATAGCATTAAATAGCTACAAATTTGCTATAATGTTCGTCATTAGGAATTTAAAGAAATAACGAAAAATTGAAAAGCATAATAAAATTATCCATAAACCAAGTAAATAGGAAACAACATATAATGCTGTGGTCCGATACTAGAAAACAATGTAAGGTAAATTGAATAGGAATGGCGGATTGGCGGGGAATATAATAGCGTTACCAAATCAAATTTTTTACAATTTTTTGAAACAATCGCTGTGCAAATGAAATCCTGAACAAGCTGTGGTTAGTTGGTCATTATGATGTGGGCTAGAAGCAAACTAAATTTTGATGTTTTTGATGCCAGGTATATTATTAAAATTGTTATTTATGTTCTTCTGGTACAATTAGAGTCTGAACTGCTGTTAAATTTTTATTCAAGATAACAGCAATAATTGAAATTTATGTTCTTCTGGTACAATTAGAGTCTGAACTGCTGTTAAATTTTTATTCAAGATAACAGCAATAATTGAAATTTGACGTTTTGGCATACTATAATCTCACACCACTATGATTTCATTGCTGATGATGTTTATGTTTCATTTAATTTCTTGAAGAAGATTTTCTGATTTTATTGTAGGATACCGAAACGTTGAGTTTTAATTATTGCTTTTATTTTTGAATAAAGATTTAAATTTACAATATAGAAGAACATGAATAACGATTTCAGAAGTAAACTAGTTATTTTTTTAGAAACTAAACTTTTTTACTTTTCCAATCAATCGACCATGTCGGCAGCGTAGTCAATTGGTTAAAGCGCCGTGATTGTGATCGATATGGTTCCGGTTCAAAGCTACTCGCGCCATGCTGTGTCCTTGGAAAAAATACTATATACGTCACATTCCCCTGTTTGGTGGTCTTAACAAGCAGTTCTAAATTTCAGTCATATCTTTATAAAACTAAAAAACCAAAATAAAAAATTTCAACCCGAAAGCAGCTCTGGGTAATTGCTTGCCCTATGAATTAGCGCCTCCGTCACTTTCCTGCGAATCATGAGGATAAATATAGAGATAAAATAAAAATGAAAAAAAATGAAATGAATTTTTGCAAAAATTATGCCTAGTTATCATTTTGACCTTGTCAAAAGTTATTATATAGCAGAGATTACTTTGTTACAATTACTTTTTAGTTAAAAGATATTTTTTTGTTAACACAACCAATGCTGCCTGGATTATAGCGTTGAGTTTTTTTTTTTTTTTTTGGTCTTTAAGTAAATTTGAAGTTTTAAATCTAGTTATCAAGGAGATGAAATTAAAGTGATGAACAAAAAAAGCTTGCTAAAAAAAGTATGTAAGTAGTTATTTTTTTCAAAATGGTGACTAATTATTCTTGAATCTATACCGTACTAAACCCAAAAATTAAATTTGACTAACCTGAACCGAAACTCGAACATTTTTTTAACAGTTCCGGTTTGAGACTTTTAATTTCTAATTTACTTATATAGGTCTAAATGAATAACAACTTTGTATTTGAAGTTTTTACAATATGTCTGGTTACTTACTATTTGCTATATGGTAAGACAAAAATGCCATAAACAATTTTCTATAGGCGATAAGTTAAACCAAAAAATTGGTCGTATGAACTAAATAATGAAAGCGCATTTCAAATAAATAGCAGGCTATACTACAGCAGAAAGTGTAAAATGTATTAAAATGAAGACGCACCAAAGATAACAAAACAAACTCATGGACAAAAATCAGATCTTAAGATTACCATAATTATTTTAAATTTTGTTAGATAACTTAAGAACAAGAATTTTTCTTGTGGCGGCCGCATTACAGAGTTAGTTTCAACTAATGACCATTGAAAAATAATGGTAAGTAGATAAAATTGCATAGGTTTATGACAAGGCGTAGAAAATAATAAGTTTCATTGACAAATGCTCTTTACTTTTACCGATTGTAATGGAACAAAATGCCACCATTTCTTAACAATCAAATTTGTTCAAACACAATTTGTAAAATATTGTAGGCTTATTAATGATTTCTTGCATCTTATATACTAGCAAGTAACAAATAATCTTGCAAATCAATCAAACTAATTAAGCCGTTATTGTAACACTAAAGTGGGATTCCCACATTAAAATCGTATGTTTGACGTCATTTTGGCTTGATCAAAAAACTATCAATTTCTACTGCGCTTTTTCACGCAATAACGAACATTTTGACACAATTTTACATAGAGAAAAAGTGTTTGTTTCGTAAGTACGATAAAGTAAAATTGAGTTATACTTTTTGTCTTCGTTTGCTTGTCGTTTCAAATATGACCAACAAATAGTCGGTAAGTTAGTTGGTCAGAGTTAAAATATATCCCCAGAAAATTTTTTTAATATTAGAACAAATTTTACTTTAATATAATTATGTTTACCACAAACTAAAGTTGTTGTATTGTATCTTTCAATCAATCTACTCATTTTCGCTATTAACAAAAAGCTAAAATCTGTGACTCCAACCGATGCATTTTTTAAAGATTAAATGTTTAATAACGAATTTAGAATTTTGAATACTTTTATTCTATATCTAGCTACAGTTTACTTAATTTTTTGGTAAACTTTTAAATAGGGTGTCGAACCGTTTAACATAACGTTCCGGTTCTGGTTCCGGTTCGACAAATGTTATTTTTTAAGGTTCATTTTCGGTTCGGGTTTAGCAATTTTTTGGAAAGGTTTAGTTTTGGTACAGTTTCGACAAATTCTATTTTTAAAGGTGCAGTTTCAGTTCAGCAAATTTTATTCTTAAAGGTTTAGTTCCGATTTATGTTTAGTTCAATCCTTACAATTTTATAGAATATTTTTTATGTCCATTTTTACAAGCGTATGAACCAAGGACATGACTTGTAGATCGTGGCCATAGACATACCAAAACAAAAGATTTGGTAAAGGGGGACACCACTTTCGCCCAAATCATGATATGCATTATTCTACCAAGAAGCTCTAACATAACAAAAATAGGCTTATAACTGAGCAGAATGCATTAGTTTGTTATGTACCCGAAATCTTTTTGGTGCTCAAAAATCAATTTAAAAATGCTATGCGTTAAGACAATTGTGTGATTGAATCTGGTATTATTTGGACGTAAAATAACTCCCATTTTTTCGAAAAACATTTTTACGGGTGCATTTTATGCCTCGAAAAACATAATTATTGCCCCAAAAATTATATAGTTTTTAAATTTTTTGTCGGTGAACAGGTTTAGATGGCAACAATGCCCCTATTTTTCCCCAATTTGTAAGGCTATGTTTCTAGCTAAATAATATCTCATGGATCAACTGGCATATTTCTTGAAGGATTACAACAAACAATTGCATATCTATTAAAGTGAAGGTATTTCTGATCTATTCACCGGCAAGCTTTTTAGGTGTGAATTGCAAAACCAACTTCGCATAATTGTTTACCGTAATGAATATTTCAGTTTCTGTTGAATGAATGTATAATGTTTTTAAAGTGGGGGTAAATTTCCACGTTTTTGGGACGAAAATCAAAAAATTAGACACAGATTTAAAGTGAAGACCTGTTTGTGGGCTGCCAACTGTAATTAAATTTATAATTTGGCTCATTATAAAAAAAAGATTGGGCATCCCTGGATTAATATTTTTTTACAATTTCAAGGTTTTCAAGACCAAAAAATAATAAACGAAGGTTTTTACTTGTCGACTTGGGTTTTTTATTTACTCAACCCAAAACTATTTTTGGTTTTACTCAAAAAGGTGAAACGTCCCTGCTGAAAATGAAGCCTTTTTCTCAGGCTTGTCCATGGGACATATTTTTCTGTTCCATCCCATTTTATCCCATAGCAATTTATGCCTGTCCCATCCCATCCCACGGGATTCCCATTACAATATTAATATGGAATACAGTTCAATTAAAATTATCAAATTTATGAAAATCACAAAAATAAAACAGGAAATAGACTATGATGTCAGTGCTGCGAATGCGCATCAAGTTAAAACAACGCCACTTTTTCATAAATTACCAACAACAAGTAAAGACATAATGTTAATTTTGGTGACGCACCAAAACGTAATCTTATATAAAAAAAAAGGCTATGTGTATTTATTTATTTATCTGGTTTCCCACCACAAAATAAATAATAGATACAAGTGCATAAAGAAAAAAGGAGAGTAAAAAGCTCTTAAAAGGTAAAAAGTATAAAAACTAAGGGTAGCTCTGACGTAATCAAGTTGCTATGACATGCTATTGTCTCATGAGAAATACAAATGTGTACTGTCCCATCCCATGGGACGTTTCCCATGGAAATCCCATGGGAATGACATTCCTATGGATATAAGCTTGCTTTTTCTATTTTAAATATTTATAGCCTATTAGACTCGAATAACGACCTTTTGTTTTGGCCTCAGTGGGGCTCGCGCGCTAAAGCTACAGAGCTGTAGCATCTTAAACATCGTGAAGTGGTTGTAAAAGTTTGTAATAAATACTATAAAAAATTAATATTTATATCTTTTTAAGCATTACTGATAATATCTGATAATATTTACAACTTCTGCACTAATATTTAGGGTGTTGCAGCTTTTCAGTTCCTATGCGTGAACCGCCACTGGTCTTTACCAATTTTCTAGTGAAAATTGTTTTCCAGTTTGCTGAAATCTAAATTTGCTGAGTCTGTCTTTTTAACAAAGAAGGTGCCTTTTTTCTAAATTTTTTCCCATCCCTAAATTATTATATATGCGAAGGGGCTCTTTTTCAAAGCGTGAGGCGACTCCTGGTCAAATTGATATTTTATAAACTGTTTTGGATTAAATTTTGGTCAAGATTATAGGAGGGTGGTTTATAAAGTAATGCCTTTTATTTCGAACTTAAAAAGTAGAAAGACGGAACCGACATCACTAAATTAAGCACACATTATGTTCAAGAATTTTAATGTTTTATGTGATCACCACCATTTTCAATGCATATTTTCCAACGATGATCAAGGGCCTGTATGCCGCGCTGGTGAAACTCTCTTCCAGCTGTGGCAGTCCATTTTTTGACTGCGTCTATAACAGCATTGTTGTCAACAACAGTGGCGTGCAATCAGGGCACGCAAGTCATGCGTTGCATGACCAACAAATTCTTGTGCGATGACCTTTATTTCTGATCGAAATAAAGAACACCGCTGGTTTGCGACAAAATTAGAGAAAGTTGCTGGTTTGAGACAAAATTAGAGACAAAAAGTAGAAAAGCAGGGAGAGATTTCAGGTGAAGACCTTTTTTTTTAGAGAACACTACAATTTCAGGACCAAAGGTGTAAAATTTGGGACTGATTTCAAGTGATAACCTTTTTTTTAAGAGAACACCATGATTTTAGGACAAAAATTGGTCTATGTCTTAGAAATGTCACACAGAATTCTTTCTGCTACCCATAAAATATTGTATGTTATACTCACTAACTACCCATAAAATACCCTATTGCATGACCAGCTTTTTAAATATCAATTGCATGACCAGTCTCAGAAATCACCGCACGCAACTGGTCAACAAAATAAATACGTAGATGCAAGGTGCAAGGTCAGGGCTAAATGGCAGAAGATCAGTGGTGGATATTTAAAATCAGCGGCCTGAGGTAAAGTCCTAACCAGGGCCCCTATGGGCCCTGGGTAAAATGTATATGGTTGTGTACCGACCGAGCTGCCAGCATGGCTGGTTGCCAGTAATGGCTTTAATAGGGTGCGAGCGGTGCGGTCGCACCGGGCCCCCTAAAATAGGTCATAAAGTGGCCCCCCCTTACACAAGAAATTGCTCTATTTTTACAAAGGAGCACAAGGACGTTGATGGCAAATCAAAAAAAAAGAAAAAAAGCTTTTAAAAAAATGCCTCCGTAATTGACGACGTTGTGCACACTCTATACTACGTGTATTACAATTCTGAGTGAAAGTACATTACATACTACTGTTACTACGAAATTGAAGACCTTTTTGTTTTTTTTAGAGAACAACATGATTTTCGGAGGAAAATAAGTCTGAGATGGATTTAAATTGAAGACTTTTTTTCAGTGATGACTTTGCTTTCATATACTAGAAACTGCTTCAGCTACCTTTTTTTGGGACACTAAATAGTGGCCCCCTCACTTTTTTGCACCGGGCCCCCCTTTTTGTAAGGCCATCACTGCTGGTTGTCATTTGGGTGCAACTGCAAAAATAAAAAAGTTACCAACAAAAACCTGCTGTGTACACATTGCATATATTGCTGTGAACATATAGCTGCCCAGAAACTGTCTCCTGAATTAAATTACATTATGATCCGACCAGTTAAGATTATCAAATACTCGTGACCGAGTATTGCATTTAAGGCTTTTTGAGGCACTCCGTGTGAGTATGGCTGCGCAAAATTGCCATCTCATATTTCATGCAGAAGTGATATGACTTTCGAGAGGACGCGTTCTTGCACGTCTTTTTGAGTTGAGGGAAGAAGCAAATTAATTTTCACGTGAATGAACATTCTCATTAAAAGAATTTTTATTCGATAAAATGTGCATAAGTAAACTTGCATATTTAGCAAATATGTTCAGCCGTTTAAATAGCCTTAATACTCTCTTTAAAGTTATTGCATCAATATATTTACAGTGTGCAACAAAACTAATGGTTTCAAAAGAAGTGGAGAAGAAAAAGTATAAAAATGAATTAAGAAATCAATCTTTAGTTATTAAGAGGATTGATGCCAGACTATCCTTTAACTGAGTTAAGACAGTCATTCGAAAAGACTAATAAACAGGAAAAGATAAAAATTCCACGAAGTAGCTTTTTTGGAAATTTGGAATTGTAACCAAAAATCTATAATTTCAAACTTAAATAGGAGTAGTAAAGATGGAAAGTACCGGCATTGTCATAAAAGAAACAATCAGAAATCAGTACTAATCAAGAAAAAAATTTTGAAAGCTTAGTTTTGAAAAAATTATATCAAAAAGTACCTTGTACCTCCTTGTAAATTTTCTACCCCACTGTGTCGCCCCCGCTTCTGGCGCCCTTGACTTTGCCATTCAAAAACTTCAATAGAGTCACGTTTACGACGTATTATATAAAGAAGACAGCAGCAAATTTCACATTAAATAGAGTTCTTCTGATGCTAAATGCTTACTTTTGTTTTGATAAAAATTTTTTTTATCGATTTTTTGCGTTTATTACAATTTTTTAGACATTAAAAAGATTACCGGTCCGCAGGCTTAAAAAGATTGAGAACACTGTACTAGTACATCAATGTTCTAGTGTTATAAAGATGTAGCTAGTAGTGTGTGTGAGTTTTTTAGTTTTATATGTCATTATTTGGTTGCAATCGCAGAAAATGATTGATAATGTACTCATATCGGAATAAATAGTATAGCCAATATATTTTGAAACATTGTTTATTAAGGGCGTTTTGGAATTATAACTCATTCCATTATCAACTGCGTAAAACTGATTTCATACAGTTGATAAAACTGCTACAGAAGAATGTTTTTTTCTTCTTGAACATTACATCAAAAAACATTGATCAAACTGAAGGCTAAAATTCCCACACTATATCAGAGAAGAAAACATTCTTTTTGCAACTTGATAATACCAGGCCACGCGCGAGTCTCAAGACCACAGAAGGTGTAACCAAGGTTGGCTGGACAGTGCTGCCTTATCCGCCGGATAGCCCTGACCTTAAACCATCAGATTTTTATCTGTTTGGGCCTCTAAAAGAAGGATTGTGGGGACAGCATTTTGTTAACAACAATACTGTCATAGACGCAATCAAAAAATGGACTGCCACAGCTGGAAGAGAGTTTCACCAGCGCAGCATACAAGCCCTTGCTCATCGTTGGAAAAAATGCATTAAAAATGGTGGTGACTGTAATATTCTGTCGTTTCTCTTTTATAAAGCACACTTCAGTTTTATATGTTTTGTCTTTCTTTATTATACTCATCATCAGTGGCGTACGCAGAAAATTGGAGCCGAAAATGTGATTGCTCTCAGTAGTCCTGGTAATGGGTAAAAACTTCCAAAATTAGCCCTACATTCAAAAATAAAGTGTTTTGGTTTTAAGAACATCTTGCAGTAGCATGAATTTCTTTTTACCAAACCGTAAAACTAACTATTGAAAAGGTATGTGCGAGTAATTCAATCATGACAAGAAACTTTTCAAATTAAAAGCAACTCGTGTAAATGATGAGAACAATAGGTGGAAAATCAAACGAACAAAAAAATAACCTTACTTAACAAATATTTAAAATTTTTTTAAAGGCTTATATTCAAATGCCTGTTTTTTTCACTTAATCTGTTAATTACATCATCAGGGCAAGGCACGCGTGTGGCTCCTATAAATGTTTAGTAATGCAGATCCATTCATTCGAGTGGTACCACTTGTGTTTCGTAAGCACGTTTTTAGTCTGCGTAATGTGGAAAGCTTTACAATTGTTCACTAGTGCATGTTATCACTGGAAGAGTTAACAAAATGGTCATCAATGTAAATATGTTCGGAACAGCATCGGAAGTGCATTCCTTGATGCTGCTCAACGCATCAGTTGGTCTTTCTGCTGCGTTCAACCGAAAAAGTTTCCTGTAACATAATATCAGTTCAGGCACTAATTCTCCCCAGGATTCCGTTAAATCATTTTCGTAAAATTTTTCCAAAACTTGAATACGTACTTTTAATTTGTTGAGGAGTTGGTCCACTAGTTTGATCAGCAGAAATTAAACACTGAAATTCACCAATAATCGATTTGTGGGCTGAAAATCTTGCTTTGAGAGTGACAATAAAGTTATCAAGAAATAGAATAAAAATCCCTAGTCTAAAATGTTCTTCATCTGTTACAGCAGCAATATTGCATCGATTGGTCTTTCTTCAAGAGGGCATGGTACTTTTAAAATAAAATGTTCGGCTTTGGCCGTTTCTTACGCAAAAATATAGAGCTGGGGAAATTCATATTCGGTTTTTTCTCTAAGACACTTCAACTCATTTGCAATATCCTGTGCAATGTTGACGGCCTCAAGAAGGTTTATCGACTTTTTTTGCTTAACTTTACACAAAACAACACTGTATCCAAAAACGTATTTTAAAACTAAGAGAGCAATGCAAAATTCACTTTGCGTAATTGTCGATAGCAACTGCAGAGCTCGTGATGAGGTTTCTCTGTCTGGCCATGCTGAAATTTCTGCCAAAGCTTCTGCAACGGTAAATTGTAAATTTGAAAAAGTACTAACACTCTCGTGTCGATCGACCCATCTGATAGCACAACTTTGAACAAGTTTTTAAGCTTTTGTTGTTGACGAAATCGTGTTGATGGACTTGCGCAAAATGTTTTGAAGTTTTGGAGCATTAAAAAATTGTGAACTGAAGCTATTGTTCCCATGCAGTTTATTTCCATTCTCATGCTTAACTTTCAATATTTTACAAGTTTGAAAGTCTTCTTCACAGTGGCAATGTACAGTACATGAGCTAACTTTGAAGCAATTTAAACGATAGCAAAAACTGATGCGCAAGCAGTAATTAAGTTTAAAAATTGCGGTAAACAATAGAAACCAAAATCCTATTGTTAAAGCCTATTTATTACAATGTACTCATCAAGAAAGCAGCCAAAAAGACTATCCCACGCGGGTATCGAAATAACTATATTCCGTGTTGGGATGCAGAGTGTGAATCCCTCTATAAAACCTTTCTGCAGTCTCCTCATGGAGACGACTCAAGTTTGGCTGCTACAGCTCTGCTTGCCAAGCTTGACAGAAAGCGGAGGGATCGATGGTCCGAAGCAGTTCGGAGCATTGACTTCTCACACTCTAGTCGAAAAGCGTGGAGTATTTTGAACAACCTTATTGGTAGGTCACGACACTCTCCTCGTCACTGTCCCGTTTCAGCCGATGCTATTGCATCTCAGCTGGTTAGAAATGGGAAATACGAGGCTGTTGATCGCAAGTCATCTCGACTTGTCTTTCAAGAAGTGTCTGACCTTTGGAGGGCCACAACACCAGACGCAGTAAATATCTCTGACAGTTTTTCACAGAGAATTTGCTGCTGCCCTTCAGCACTTAAAACCAGGTAAAGCTCCGGGTCCTGATTCCATCTGCCCCGAGCTTATACTCCATGCCGGAGCTGCTTTGAAGTCCTGGTTACGTGACTTCCTTTCTTCCTGTTTGCGCCGACTCAAAATTCCCAAGATCTGGAGAAGAGCACTTGTGGTCGCGATCCCAAAACCAGGAAAGCCCGTGGGGGATCCAAAGAGTTATCGACCGATATCTCTGCTCTGTGTCCCCTACAAGATCCTCGAAAGGCTTATCTACGCCCGCGTTGAACCATTAATCGATCCACTGCTCCCTAAAGAGCAGGCTGGGTTTCGACGCGGGAAGTCAACCGTAGATCAAGTTGTTCTGCTAACCCAGAACATCGAGGATTCTTTCGAGGCTAAAAAGAAGGCCGGTGCCGTATTTATCGATCTGACAGCTGCTTATGACACTGTCTGGCACCGTGGCCTTACCTGCAAGCTGCTGAGACTACTTCCGGATAAGCACATGGTCAAAATGATCCTGGAACTTGTCCGAAATCGAAGTTTCACCCTTACCACCGGTGACAGCAAGCAAAGCAGGCTACGCCGTCTTAAAAACGGCGTTCCTCAGGGATCGGTCTTGGCTCCCCTCCTATTTAACATCTATACGTACGATCTTCCTTCCATGATTTCCAGAAAGTTTGCTTATGCTGATGATTTAGCATTGTTGCACTCTTCTGGAAACTGGAAGGACTTGGAGGGGACATTAAGCCAAGACATGGCCACACTGTCAGCGTATCTCCAGACTTGGAGGTTGAAGCTCAGTCACATTAAGACGGTGACGGCAGCCTTTCACTTAAATAACCGAGAGGCCAAACGTGAGCTAAAGGTCTACAACAATGATAGACTTTTACCGTTCTGTCCAACCCCTACTTATCTTGGGGTAAAACTGGACAGATCGCTCACGTTTCGTCACCATCTAGTGGCATTGCGCAAAAAACTATCCTCGCGCGTCACACTGCTGAGGCGACTTGTGGGCTCGGGATGGGGTGCTGGTGCTAAAACAGTACGCATAGCCACCTTGTCTCTAGTCTACTCAACAGCTGAGTACTGTGCGCCGGTCTGGTGTCGTAGTGCTCACACTCGCCTCATTGACAGTGTCTTGAATGACGCCTTGCGCATAGTTACTGGATGCCTGCGTCCCACTCCGACGGACCACCTACCTGTACTCTCAGGCATCCAGCCAGCTGAGCTTCGCCGACTGGGGCGACACTCTCCTTGGCTTACCGTGGATCTCTGGACCCCGATCATAACTTGCATGGTCTTTTAAGTGGGTCCTCAGATACTGGCCAAGTGAGACTAAGATCCAGACGCCCGTTTGTGCCAGGTGCGCGGAATCTCTTGGACAATCTTGCCAGACTTGGCATCCGCGCCTCTGAATGGACGAATCACAAATGGAACGCGGAGTACTGTGAAAGTGCTTCCAGGCTCCGTGCTTTTGTGCCCGGGACCAGTGCCAGGCCTGTTGGGATGGGCTTACCCCGAGCAGCTTGGGTTAAGCTCAACCGCCTGCGGACTGGTGTTGGGCGATTCCATTCGTCCATGCACAAATGGGGTCTCGCTCCTTCACCGAATTGCGAGTGTGGCGCCTCAGAGCAAACCGCAGACCATGTACTAACAGCGTGCCCTATACATCAGGCACCACATGGAGCACGAGGTCTGACGGTTTTGGATGACGAAACTCGATGCTGGCTTAATGACATCACTGCCAGCATCTGATCCAGGCAGTGCAGCAGTCTGGGGTAGTAAAAGGATAAACCCTTGGCCCCAGTTCTGTTTGTGTCTGGCCTGGAGTGGATGCCCTTCAAACGACGACGACGACGACGACAATGTATTGTATATATGACTAAACACCATTCTTCAAGGGGGGGTTTTGACCCCTGAAACCCCCCCCCTTGCGTACGCCTATGCTCATCATAACTAGTTAGTGATAGTTACTTAAAAATACAAATTATGTGATTCGTGTTGCCAAACCAAAATTACCAATATATTATAGTGACTACGTAGAACAATAAAATTCGTGAACATAATGTGTGCTTGATTTAGTGACGTCGCTTCCGTTTTTCTATTTCTTGAACTTTTTTAGTTAGAAGATAGGAGGCATTATTTTATGAACCACCCTTATATAATTGTAGAGACTATTCTAAAACTATTCTTCTGTCTTACGAATGCAAAGCCCCCTGCCCCTACTTTCGGCGTCCCTAAATATGTCATCTGTATCATCCGTATAACATAATTTGTGTTAATTTGAAGGATATTGAAGTTTATCGTTGATAAACATTTTAACTAAAAAGCTTTATGCCAAAGAAAGCAAAGCGCTGAACTCGACGCGCTTATGATCCGACCGAGTGAGTTACGTTTATTTCAGCTCAAACGTACGTTCAATTTACCGAATAAAGCTGCAATGAAATGCGTTATTTTGCGTCACTTTACGTGAAACTTTAAGCTCAATTTAAAATAACTCAAGAAGTTACCAATTCAAAAGTAAAGCTTTTTTTCGCAATAAAACGAAACTTATATTTATTTAAAGAAAATTGAGAAAAATAAAAAATTATTACAATATTAAATTTTTAAGCGTCGATTATAACATTTATTAATGTTTTACAGGTGTTAAGAGGTGCTGCAGCTTTGCAGCTCTTATAGGCAAACTGCCAGTGGTAACCAAGAATCGTATATTAGTTGATGAATTAACTCATACGCAAAGCGTGTCACGCGTCATTGCCCCTGAACAACTCAGCCACTGACGTGATGTTGTCGCAATGGTGCCAAACCGTTAGCACAACTTTGTTAAAAGTTAGCCAGCCAAGAAATTGAACCCACTTTTACGCATTTTTTGCTGAAAGCAGTAATGGTGACCACCAGACTAACCACATGCCCGGGCAACAATGTTTAAACTAAAGTTTAATAATAGGTTTATTAGTGTTGTTTCTATATTGCAAAACATTAACATTTTTTTGGGAGAAAGGTATACATTTGTATATACTTATACTAACCAACATTTTTGTTTCCCAAAATTGAATTTTTGATTTAATTAAGTTAGTCATTGAACGTTTGTGATTTATACGGCGCCAGACGTTAATAATAACGATAGCTTGATGATACGCTAAAAAATTGAGACAAATTTTTAATTTTCCAGACAATTAAAATTACTTATGAGTAAAAATATTTCGGACATTTCAATTTCTAATTATCTTTTCTAATGCAGAACATCTTTATTTTAGAAAAATGCAAAAATCAATTTAAAAGCAATCAAATTTTATTAAAACATTTTTCTGAAATGATGATTGAACTTTTTAAAAATTTGTCAAAAAAACATCTCTGAAAAAATTTCAGTTTAGGTGATAAATTTATAAAATTAACGTTTAGAATATCTGAATAAAAGCTGCAAAAAAAGCAGATTGCAGCATCCTTTTTTCACGTTAACTCGACCAACGATTATCAAAAATTTCAACACCGTTTTTTACTAGGTTTTTTTTGATTTTGTAATTTACCTTAATTGAAACTTCCTCAAAAAAAGGAAATGCTAGGAGCACCCACATTATCATAGTAACGTGAAGTAAGAAATATGGCAAAAAAGCAACAGGAAATCCATTAATCAAGTTGCGACAGTTTTTGAAACTTTTGACCAAATTTATAGGCTACCTTCGAAAAAATTTATTAGAAAAATTTTTTAAACTCACGGCAAATTACTTACGTATAGTTTAGCAAAAAACAATTTCGACCACACTCGTCACAATCGTTTTGGAGCTTACGATTATAACAGCGTTCGGTCCACCAATGCCGAGCGGTAAGAGCCAAAATTAAAGTTTCATTCATAAACCGGTCGGTTTTAAGAAAACCGCAAAAGTGGCTTACTTCTGTCTGATTCTAATTCGTTAACTTGGGAATTAAATTTTTACAAAGGCTCCTCAGAGTGTATTAAACGTATCACTCATTTTGTTTCGACTTTTTTTTGTCGCAGTTGCGATATGACAAACGATACTTCACGTTATACGCGACAACCACCAACCGCTATTTCACATCTTTCAGACTTCATAGACAAAAAATTGCTTTGTGTGTGATTGTAATTGCGGAACGACAATCTTCATTATAACCAAGGGAAAAATCTAAATTACATGTAACAATTATCTTTTAGCAATCGCCTCCAACATTCTTCATTTTTACCTCAAAAACGCTACCATTCTCTGATAATTTAACTTGTTTTATGATAAAAAAAAATATCTTACGTTTGTGTGATCTTTTATCTTTCAAACATTTTTCGGTTAAAAAATCTGTTTTTAAACTAAACAAATGGCTTATTAAAATACTCACACACGAAAGCAAGGTAAAACAATTAATTTGATTTCCAAAAAAACGTAGTCCTAGCATGTTTTCACTTCGAATCCGTACGTTTGCATGAAACTGCAACCGCACCCTATTAATCTACTTTTAAATTACTCATGATGCAACTCGCATCAAAGTATAGTTTACAATCATGTCCTACGAAGCATGAGAAAGAATTATCATAAAGGCAATGAGATAAAAAATAAAACATGCCAGTGAGAAAAACGGCAAAAAGCAAAATCAAAGTGGCCTAGTTTTCATTAATACTAAGTCTTGATACATTACCAAGCACAAGATTCCACGAATGCATTTCGGGATTTTAATTCAATTTCACAACAATCGGTCGGAAAACTGCGACCTGGGCCAAAAGAATTCAAAGTTTGCCTATTTGCTGGAATCAAGTTTAGATGGTTTTGGTGGATTCCGCTCCGTTTATTCGGACTCCAGTTTAATCAACTCCCCTTTATTCAGACATGTTGGTCATGAATAATTCTGTCTAACTAAAGCGGTTGTCCGGATTATCCAGTGTCCAAATAAAGCAACGTCCACTGTATTTGAGTTTAAATTGTCATCTGTTTCACAGTCAGGAGAGCCGAAAAAAATTTTTGGCGGGCTGTGGCCACAATTTAAAACACAGGCACTTTTTTTTTAATTATTTAGTTAAAGATTATAGTCGTACCAGCCTCAAAAAGTTTGAAGGGGCAATGCAATCTTCCCAAATTTTATTGACGTTCAACGAATCTTGATTTTGTTCTATTTTACAAAGTTTCCACTTTAAATCTGCAATCGTTTTCACCACAAAAATCTAGTGGAGACTAAAAAAAGTCATCACTTTTAATCAATGTTCAAAATCTCTATTTTCGTCCCAAATTTAAGGTAAAAACTAAAAAAAGATCTTCACCTTCAGTCGATCTGAGTTTCTACAATTGTAGGGGCAATTCTAACCCAATGCTTCTGTACAGGAAATTTCAAACAGCTTTTTCCGCCCACCTGCACCTTCCCGCCGCTTTTAGTGCCTTTGATCACAACGGTTTGTATGAGTTTTCTATGCTTGTTTGTTCTTTATTCTATTCACAGTGGTTTGTTTGAACAATATGCTTGTAAACCAGTAGGCTACACGATCTTAATCGTTAAGAGCGTTGATACATCTTCTTTCTAAGTTTGTTTTTATCTCAACACTGCATGTAGCCTATATCCAACCGGCTAGGCCCAAGAGATTTCGAAAGATGCCGCGAAACTTTAAAAAAAGCATTAGTTTATAGATCGTTTCAACACTTTTGTTTTTTTGAAGTCGGTAGTGGTAGCGTTTTGTTTGTATGTTTTAACAATTGTTTATTGGTTTCTTGAGAAAACTAGAATTTTAAAAGATTATGTCGATCTTATTCTGACTGCAGTAACTTGTTTAGTCGTGATCAAAATTTTTAAGCTCTCTGGTTTTTGAGTAAAAAGGTATAAAAACACTTGCTCCAGTGGACAGATGGAGTTTAAAATAAATCTTGGCTAAAAGCCTTTTATACACTAAACAATACAAATATTCTTCTTCAAGAATCACCAGCAAATATAATCATTGGCCCACCAGCACCATTCATTAGATAAAAAATTTATTGTAGGGATAAACAAATTTTAAAGATGATCTTTATTTGCATAGCTGCTAATAAATATTTTCTCAACAAAATTAAATCAGAAGTCTTAAATACATTGACCGGACTGCAGCTGCTTCTCCAGCTTTACTTCTCAGAGTTCGCTGTGACTGACAAAAGGTAGGTAATTAATTTTTATAAAGTTAAAAACAAAGCAATCCATGTTTAAGGTTTGTCGGTTCCTATCGAAAGCATTGCTGCACCGGTTAAAGCGATATTATTGTACATTTAAAAGGTCTCTAATGAGAGTTTAAAACTCGAAACCATGTCCTGCAGAGAACTCGGGCTCGGTGTGGGTGATGCAGATGGTACTTTTTAGTGCTGTCTGTCCACAAGTAAAAGCAACCTATCCGTTAAATAAAAAAGCAGCTAATAATTTGCAAAACGACATCTTTTTTAATCATACTTTCTTAAAAGAATTTGAATAAAATTTAGTTATCTGGTCAAAAATTTTATTTGTTAATCAACTAAAAAAAATTATCCAAAACAATTTTTTCATTTGCATCTTCATGCCTCTGCGAATATAAAGTTTCAGCTTAGACAAAAATCACAAGCAAAAACTTTTGTAAATTAGTGACAAATGCGTGTTGGCCAGTCAACATTAGAGTTTTTTAAAATCACGTTTGCTCTCATATATTGCAACATCAATGCAATCTAATTCGTTTGTACAAACCTTTTGCTTTTAGACCACCAGGTGTGTCGCGAAAAAAGTTACAGATTGTTAATATACCGTAAGTCGAAAAAGCTTGAGAATCGCCGTCCTACACACACTAACTTAAAAGCTCATAGTTGATTGAAAACTTTGTTATATCTGGCGTAACAAAAAAGCGTTGATGCATTGTTTATTTTTTGCCTCCCTTGACAAATCATCTTTCCGGCGCCGTTGAGCGCGGTTGCCAAAATTTGCTTTTGTTGGGATTGCCTTTTTTTAATTCCCCCCCACGCCAAAAATCTTTGACGTCCTTGCCTACTTGCTTTACACACCGAGGGCACAAAGGTTAATTTTATAATCCAGAAGAACGTTTTTACGAATGACATTCTTACAAAATACTTGCGCTTTAATTAAATCCTAGGCTAGTCCAATGGTTCTCAAACTTTTCAGAGTTTTCAGGTTCGTGGCTCCTTACAAAGATTTTCAAATATTATGGCTCCCTGCTTAGAATATTGTACCAAAATTCAAGAGAAGACCAAAAAAAAGTCATCGCTTTGAAACCGTCTCTCATTTTGCCGTTTTTGTCTCAAAAGTTAAGTGAAAGCCAAAAAAAAGGTCATTACTTTGAAACTGTCTCTGATTTTGTCAATTTTGTTTCAAAAGTAAATTGAGGTCTAAAATAAGGATTCTTTCCGCGGCCCACAGTAAAGGCCTCATGGCCCATTCAGGGGTCCCCAGAGTCCTTTTATGAATCCCTGGGCTAGTCTATCCATAAGCTCTTTTTAGTAAACTCCTTAACTGATTCTACATAGCCTAATTGCTTACCATGCCATGAAAACCAACCTAAAATGTGTGTCGGGCGACTTTAAATTATAGTTTATGCGGCTGGGCACATATGTAGTGATGACTTTAGTACGGAGCAAACGGAGCGGCCACGTTTGGTCTCCCCAAAAACGTTGAAAAGTGGCCCACCTAATCAAAGTATTTCTCTATCTCTTCACAGTAGCATCACGACGGTAGCCCCCGTCTCTCGGCTTCCGGAAATTGCTCTCTTGCTCTTTGTTTGCCCCCTAACTTTAGGACGAAAGTAGGGTTCATGTATTGATTGAAAATAATGGCCTTTTTTTAGAGATTATAATGTTTTTGGGACTAAAATGAAGATCTTCGACATTGATTGAAAGTGAAGGCCTAATAACAGGAGCCAAGTAACAAATTTGAAATAACAATTGAAGAAATAGAACTGTTTTATCAACAACAAACTTGATCAAATCAAAAAGGTCTTCATTTGTAATCAAAGAGACGAAAGCAACTTTTATGCTTTAATGACAAGTAAAGGTCTTTTTTTTTAGTCTTTACTGAGTTTTCTTATCAAAATAAACTCCCTAGGTGGTAGTTAATTAACATTAATGCTGCAATACGGCTGGAAAAAGCAAAAAGTTGTGCACTTTGCAATCAAATAGTCTACAAACTAAACTACATGATAAAAGTGATTTTTACGCAACGTAAAGCCCAAAGCGCTTCGTCGTCCATAAGCAGTTTATCTGAGCAGAGGCCACATTATATAAATTGACTACTTATTTCAAGAGGTTAGGCAAAAAGTACATCCTTTTTTTTATTAATCTGTTTAAAATTTTTATTTTGTAGGCTATCTGAACCATAGAAAAAGGGAAGTAAAATTGTGTTCAACGTCAGCCCGTTGAAGCGACTACCAGTACTTATTTTGCGTTGCTGTAAGCGCTTTATTGTGCACCAACTCTTCGTCTCGCTGCGGGAGACTGTCCCTTTTGTCCCCCTAGATGCGCCACTACTACAAGAATAAAGTGGTTGCATTGTGCTGAAAACTTGGCGTCAAGATTTCAAAATTTTTCAGTAAAGTCCGATCTCAGATTTAAAGCGAATATTTTTTTGTGCTTGGTTTTTTGGATAATAAAAATCTGAGTCTCAAATGTGCTTCAAATGGATTAAAATTTAACAATAACTTTTAAGAATAAACATTAAAGACCATCAGTGTAGAATTTTTAAAAAAAGTTGGTTTTTTATGAGATTTATGGAAAAATCAGAAATTAAAATTTTTAGTTTATGTGATGAAACTAATGATACTTGAGAAAGTTTACACCTGGCCCGGTTGAATTCAACGATGTGAATATTTTTAAAGGTGTTTTGTGGTCATCAAACTTACAAAAATTTTGGTTTTCGGTCGCATCAGAAGCCTTTTGACGAGTTTTACAAGACAAAATAAACTTTTAAAAATTTGTTTAGGTCATAAAAAAGCCTCTGCTTTTGATCAACTTACAACAATTTTAAAAGAATATGTTTGAATAAACCATCGGTGATTAAAAGAAGAAAATGGAAAACTACGAGTGAAAATTTTAATTTTTTAGCATTCAGTAAATTTTTTTTTCTTATCAAAATTAAAAAGGATCCGGCAAAATTTATACATAAAAAATTTAATTTTTCTCTCGTTAAAAAGATTACAATTCCTCGCGGTTTTCAAACAAATCTCCATATTGAACTGCACGCGACCCAACTAAAATGTCCTGGTGTTCAAGCATCTCTTCTTTGCTAAGCGCATCACTACCGTCATCATCAATACTATCAAAAAGATGGTTGACTTCTTCGTCAATTTGTTCTTCTATATTAGGAGTGATCCAACTTTTCATTTCCTCTCTGCTAAGTCTTCCGTCACCGTCTTTGTCAAAATCTTGTTTAAAAGAAGATAGCTCTTCCTCACTAATGGATCCATCATTGTACTGGCTTTTCTTAAACTGGTTCATATACTCATCCCGGTCAATAAATAAGTCGTTATTTTTATCCATTTCAAATAAAACTTCGCCCAGGAGGTAGTCAATCATGAAGGGATACATCTCAGGGTGGACGTATGCCATCAATTCATCCAAATCACAAACTCCATCATGATTTTGATCTGCCAAAAGAAATTTATTCTTTTCTCGATCTATGAACGAAGCTAAATCCACGTTTTTATCAGAATTAGTTGAACGCGATTCGGCAAAATTTTTCTTCAAAGTTTGTTCTATTTCATTCCAATCTACCAAATTATCTTTATTTGTATCACTATGCTCATGTAACTTTTTTGTAATTTCTTTTGTGTTTTTATCATGTATGAAGGCAATCCAATCCTTCAACTCCTGACGAGTTACTTCTTGGTTTTGATCTACATCAATTTTATCAATAAGCTCCGAAAGTTTTGTTTTGCTTTCTTCTTTCGACATTTGGTCAAATTGATCAGATTCAGCTTTACCAAGAAAAGCATCATGATCGTATTCGCGACTTCCTATTTTTTCATCACTCAGATATTGCTTTTGTTTATGTTTTGCTTCGTTGCAGAAAACGGGAATCGCAATAAAAACAAAAAAATAACTAAGTTTCATTTAAAAGTTTTATGCTAAAAATTCTTTTTTGTTAGTCTACCTAACAACGTTTTAAATAAGCAAGAAAATGTTCTGCAACTCAAAATCTAACATTTGTGGTAAAAGTGAACAAGGTTTTTAGAAATTTTTTCCAAAACATTTTCCAAATCATGCCAATCTTATTTATTTATTTCATTTGATCTTTATTTATCCTCCTGATTCGCAGGAAAGCGACGGAGGCACTAATACATAGAGAAAGCAATTACCCTAACCTGCTTTCAAAGACGCCAAAATATTGCTGTTTGGTTAAAATTTTTCATTTTGGTTTTTTAGTTTTATAAAAGAAATAACTGAAACTTAGAACTGCTTGGCAAGAGCGCCAAGCAGGGGAAAGTGTTTTTCCCAAAGAAGCAACAGAATGGCGCAAGTAGGTTCGAATCGAGACTGTGTCGATCACAATCACGATGCTCCTGACCATTACACAACGCGACCAACAAATTTTTAATTTAGAAACTAAAGTATTTTAGAAAGATGGGCAAATACTTAAGTTTAACTAAAAAAAACCGTAAAGAACGAAGTATAGAAATGCAACCGAGAAGCATTATTTCCTATATTTTTTGCAATTTAGAAAAACAACAATTACAAATATTTTGTAAATCATGACAAAAATAATAAAAACTGCCTTAGAGCAACAGTTGCCCGGGATCAGTTACAAGCTGAAGACGAAAGCAATTCGATTTTGATTTTTAAATCGTGACTTTTATCACACCACAAACCTTAGGCATCTATCACGAAGTGAATTGCGTCATAAAACGCAAGATCGTCTCAACTTTCAAGTCGGCTCGTCTGACGCCGCTCAGTCGCGGCTTTGCTTTTAATAAAACAAAATCTCATTAATTACGCCACTCGCTCGACGTGTCTCTGCCTTTGCGGGAAATTCCTTTTACTGACTTTTGAAGCACATGGGCCCCAATCAGCGGCGGGATTTACGATTTAACACAGTGCAACTTTTCAAGTAGCTATAATATTCGATTTACATAAAAGGCATAGAAATACGTCACATAATTTAAAAAAACAAGCATTTGACCGCAACTCGCAATTGCACGTGGCAAAAAAGTAAATAACAAACAAAAATCCAAAAATATTAATAATCAATAACTATAATATCATAACAAAAATATATAAAAAATTGATTCTATGATAGGAAACAAAAAATAATGGGGCGATAGCAGATATGATTCTGGAAAACTATTGGTGTATATTACTTAATAAATTTAATACGTCTGTGTAATGTGTTAGTCTTGAAGCAGACATGTAATAAAATAAGCTTTCTGTTGCTTGCAGCAACGCATTAAAACACTTTCAGATTTTCTAATTAAAAAATGTTACAAAAGTATGTTTCTGATTTTGTGTCAAATTTAGGTTCCGAAATTTAGTTGGATGAAGCTGCATCAATCCAACCTGTACAAATATGTTTAAAGTAAGGCAATCACAATTTTTTTTACTCGCACTGCAACAGAAATTATTCGTAAACACTCAAATAAAAATGCAGTTATTGTTCTATTTTTCATTCTAAACTTAATTGATATATTAGCTTTATACAGAGTGATTAAAAAAAATGTCCCAATTTTAACTAGCTATACCTCTTTAATCATATACCGCCCGTGAAACACACAGCGATGGCCAAACGTTTAGCGACACCAGTAATTTTTTTCCAGGTGTCCAGGAGTTTTTGTGCAAAATATTTAAAATTCAACAATCATTAGTATAATGACAAATTAATTAATATTATAAAAAAGTGCATATTTACATTTTTTTAAATAGATAATTATACTAGAAACCAAGCCGCTTAAAATGAGAAACACCAGACTCGAGTTTCTCGTTAAAAACCAAGCCCACTTTAAATGAGAATGTTAGAGCTCGCCAGTGATGCATATAATTATATTAATTAAGCACAATTAAACTGTTATTTTGCAATTTTTTAAAAATCTACTGGTGTTGCTAAACTTTTGGCCACCACTGTACGTTCAATAAAAGGGGAGGAAATAGTATTTTGAAAAATTGATATTATAGTGACGTCATAAACTCGTATATTCTGAGATGCAATAGTTACGAATTTTCCCATTAGCAAACAGAAAATTGTTTAAGACAATTGGTATCCATTTTTGTTCAAATCAGTTTTGCAATGAAAAATGTAAAAATTACAATAACCAACAAATGGTGTAACAAGTTATGTAGGGAAAGTTGCAAGCCATTTTGTAAGTGTTCTATGTTCCCTCCATCTGCTACACGAACAACATCAAGGCAATAATTGAACTAGTCCTAAACACCCTTTTTTAGAGTGTTTTCGTCTAATAATCCACTGCTGCAGTGATTCTATTTTTGAGGTCATCCAGACTGGTCGCTAATGGCGGCACAACAATCCTGTCTTTGATATAAACCCAAAAGAAAAAGCCGCAAGACTGTTTTCTCTGAAGTTCAAGGTCACCCTGGGGTCTTCCTTTTCCTACAAGCAACCTGTTTCCTCAAATTGTTCATACTAAGAAATGTTTTTGCCAATTGGCGCAACAATACCAAAACGCCGCTGAAACGGCTGCTGTACTGAAATAAATTTGCTAAACTGTAAAAAAATTTTTTTGTTGCGCGCTGATCATTATGAGCGGAATGAAAAAAAACGTAAAACAGCCGTGCTTGAAAATGCGAGTTGGGTTAATTATTACATCACAGAGGTTTGCTTGCCTTGGGCGTCAGGATGATATCTATTTTACAAAATTTTATTTCCTCCTCCTTCATTTAATGCATGTATCATTTGTAAGCGATCTGTGGTTAAGGAGATATAGTAAGTTAAAAATGGAGCACTCCATTTAAATCACCCTGTACTTCTTCATTTTCAAAATACGTACTGAAAAAAAAACTACTTTAAAGATACGAAAAATATGATTTTTACTTAAAGCATTCTAAAGTTTATAGGACGTACAACATATGATAAGAGGTAAAAGGGTACACAAGAAAGAAATCTATGATTTTGAGCTAAATATATTGAAATTACAGGCAGCAAATATAAAAATCGACTTGGAATGATTGTAAGTACTGTAACACTGAAAAAAAGCTTAAAACTTGAACTTAAATACATTAATAAAAATGGTGCTATAGTTTTTAAAATATATATTATTTTTAGCATAACAAATATGATAATTATTATGCTATGCTCAATATCTACAAAATATCAAAACAGTTGGTTTAAAAAGTAATAAAAAATATCCACTATCTTAGGCAATCTTAAATAATGAAATAAGCTTTGAAACTTTGATAGTAACCAAATTAACTGATAATGATATTGGAACTTTAGGAAAATTTCGGAGTTGTTTATCTTTACTTGGACTTAACATGCTTATCTGACTTACAGGTATCGTTGAATTAACAACCCTAACCCTATATATGTATTTTTAATTTGAACATTAAATAAAATTAATGTTATTGTATTTGGATCGATAAAAATAAAGTGCAACTTTTCAACTCAATTAATTTCACCTAGCCAACACAGTTGGTTGTCTTTACCAGAAAGATTTTGGGGTTGTTTTTATCTTTACATGGCTCTTTTAGGGTTGCTTATCTTTACCAGTACAAGATATTTATGTAACAATTGTACAGCTTTAAAATGATTCAATGCTACTGATGGAAAAGCACAAACATTAAGAAGTGCAAACTAGGAAGAGTTTTGGAGCAAAATGTCTGGAACAGGTAAAACTTTCAACAAAAAGCAAAGAGCAAATGCAATTGAAAACATTTTTATTTACATGCTGATGTTTTAAGAGTTAACTTTTTTCATTTTCAAAGCAAAATATCTTTTGAGTGAGTGCACTATCATGTTTATTATCAAAGGCATTAATAAAATGTTGTGCTTCAGCAATGGCATGGTTGTATACTAATGAGCCACAAACTCTTCTGGAGTGGGGCACCATCATTGTTATCATCAGAGGCATTAATAAAATGTTGTGCTTCAGCAATGGCATGGCTGTAATTTTTTTTGATGATAAGAAAAGTTAACTATCAAAAAGTCAGTGTCTAAATAAAAATTTTTTCAACTACATTGACTCTTTGATTTTTGTTGCAAGAGTTTTGTTATGAGCTATGTAATTAAAAACAATTAAAATTCATCATGTCTATTCAAAGCTTCACCCCAGTCAGTTGCTTGTGAACCAACAAATGTATCATAATGAGCTACAATCTCTTCTGGAGTAAGGGAACCATCATGGTTATCATCAGAAGCATTAATAAGATGTTGTGCTTCAGCAATAGCATGGTTGTAATCTTCTGGAAAAATCCATTGACGAACTTCTTTGACATCTAACTTACCATCTTTATTGGTATCTCGAATGGAAGAAAAATGTTCTTGCTCAGTTGGAATCCATTCTGGTTCTTCTTCTGCACTATCTTTTTCATACATATCTCCAATATATTCATCAACAGAGAGATAACCATCTTTATCACTATCAATGTCAGCTAATGTTTCATGTGCTACAATATCTCTCATATGTTCAAAGTTTTCAGGGTGCAGAAATGCACGAAACTCTTCTTCAGTTAATTCTTGATTATTATCTAAATCTGCAGCTTTCCAGCGAAGCCGATCTTTTTCAATCATACTAGTGTAATTGAAATTGTCAGGTTTTTGATAAATTGCATCTTGCTCATTTAGAAAACCATATAAAGCTTGCATATGCTCTTTCCACTGAACTTTATTGTCATTGTCTGAGTCTCGCTCCTTAAACTGCTTATCTGAGTCTTGACGTATGTAGCGTTGCTGAGTAAATATAATCCAAGATTCTAATTCAACTTGTGTTATGTTACCATTGTGATCTTTGTCAATTTTTTGTGCAATTATCAGAAGCCTTCGACGACTTTCAGAAGGATCTAATTTCTTAAATTCTTCTGCAGCATCAGCACCTACAAATGCTTCATGATCATAATCAAGTGAACCTGGTTCTTTATCACTTAATGATGGATGAATAATTCGATCCTTTTTTTTAGTGACTGCAGTAAATATTCTGGTTACATTAAGCAGCAAAAAAAATATAAACAATTTCATTTTTAGTGGTTAAACAATACATCAAGTGCACCTGTAAAAAAAAAGAGTCTATATGTTACCCAATATAACTCTATCAAAGTTAATCAATAATTGCAACAAAAAAAAATACTTTATTTTTAATAGAAAAAAATATGAAAATTTAATATCTTAATAAAAATTTTTTATAGTATACAAAATTAAATAAGTAACTAAATAACAAAAATCTAGTAATTTATTGCTATGATCAATTACTTTTAGTAGCAAAATAATCATATTATATTTTAAACCAGCGGTTAGCACACTTTATATTTTTTCACCCAATTTTTAAAAAATTGACAGATAAGTCAATTAAGTGTGTAAATGCATTAAGCTTTATTTTTTTGGATAAGTCAGTTGAAAACAATAATTCTATTAAATGACATGAAAATTAAAATAAATTGTTTGTTGAGCCAAATAAATAAGTAAATTAAGTTTTTGCAACACATTTTGTTCATTTTAATGTTAAGAAAATCAAATATGGACAGAGACAAAGTCAAGAAAAAACACAAACTTTTTTCTGAATTCTTTTGCAGCAATAGCAATTTCATAAATACACAATAACTTCTTTTGTTTAGAATTTCTTCCTTATTTTTTGTCACAATTATTAAAATAAAACATTAAATGAGATTTAAATTTAGTTAGTTTAAGTCATATCAAGAATGGTAACTTGTGCCTTTG